>OZ005655.1:99474069-99522069 GCA_963930645.1 Salticus scenicus
TTCAGATTAACTCGCTGCATTTTTGCATTTCCAAAAATGAAATAAAGAAGTAAGAGCAAAAACCATAGAATAATAATTAGGAAGAAGGAGCATGACAATACTCTTAATGCTTACAAACCCCTTCTAGTGAAATGCCAGCGAAAGCTACTTTTGCTACTCAAAACCTTAAAGAAGGGCCATAGAAGAAGAATAATATCGCTGTTTGTTGTGGCAACACAACAGCTTATTAGAAACACTTATGCTCCTTCTTCCTTTATTATTTATTCTATGGCAAAAACGGCGAAATAAATAAATATTTTTTCCTGTTGCCACACTGTAAAAAAGGAACAATAATTAAAAAATAAAATGATAACATGTGAACTTTGTTTTTATAAGGCAATAAAAATTCAGATTAACTCGCTGTATTGTTGCATTTCCGAAAATGACGTCATTCTAAAAAATTGCATTTTTCGTATATTAATTGGGACGTTCGACTTTTTTTTATTTTTCTCTTTTCATAGCACATCTACAGACCAAGACCTTTTTTTAGACACCTCAACCGAATTTTTACACCTAGCCGCTCTCTCAATATAGTGGAGACAGACAAAAACATGTTTCAAATTAATATATAGATTGACTGCACAAGCGTCCTAGGCGTGAGAGGGAAGGCATTACATGGAGGTCTTTTTAAGGGATCCTAGTCCGTATTTATGCAAGTTTTTGAGAAAACCATGAAAAACTTAGAACGACTAGGCCGACCTGGGTTCGAACCCAGTACCTCATGTCAACCAGCTTTGAGTGCAGGATAATTTTAACTATTCATATTTACATTATTCATCTATATACATAAATATATATTTCATAATTATTACCTATTATTAGTTTATTCGAATTTTAAAAGCATTTTAGCAATGATTTTGTTTTTCTTATTATATTAACATACTTGAACTAATTCTTCAACAAAAACATTTCTAAGTGGAGAGATTCTTCTCTCTGGTAGACAAGAAGTGCCACGTTCAATTCCAGGTTACACTCATTGACCTTGCCGAGCTCATACATATATCTTAACCGAGTTCATTAATCAAGTTTAATCACCACCTTCTTTAAAAATAGTGACCAATTCCAAAAGAAGAAAACTATTCTTCCAATTGAACCAGAAGGACTTGTTTTTTAATGTATTTTCTAATTCAAGGAGGAAAAAAAAAATCAAATTTTGATATGTAAATTGTTTATTCTTAATATCTTAAGAATAGATTAGAGTATAATTTAGTTATTTTTAACGAATTTTAAAAGTATTTATCAGTTTGGTTTTGGTCAGTTTGTACATGTTTTCATATCCATATATAATATATGTATTTTTAGAATTCCATTAAATATATATGTTAGTCAGTTTTCAGAGAAATCGTAAGATGATTTCTGTTAAAACTAATATGTAGCATAAATTAAATTAGTTTGTATAGAAGGACTCAAAGCCAGACCGCCTTTATTACAATACAGTAAGACCCTGCTTAACGCTGTTTCATTTAGCACTGTTTCGGTTTAGTGCTCTTTTATTTCAACCCGGGGATTCCCCGAAATTGTGCGCGCGCATCGCTAGGTTTCCAAATAACATATCCGAAACAATGTAGTTGTGTTTCTTGTTTAGTGCGGTGCTGTACAGATGCATTTATATTTTTATACGGACGCCTTGTTTAGCGCTGTTTCGCATTACGCTCTACTTTGATGGAACATATCCCCCGCGTTAAGCAGGGTCTTACTGTATCTCTAATTATAATTATGATGCAGGCTTTCGAATTCCGATACTCCACTCACATTTCGTATTGAGGATTTTTAACACTATTTAGCCCGCAGATGCAAATTTCAGAGAAAAATCAGATACAACTTTTTTTATAACAATGCTTATATTACCTTTGTATCTCAGCTTCTAATTAAGATAATTTCATAGGTAAAATATCATCTTAAAAGTCATTTAAATTGAAATTGAAGAGTAATATATTTCAAATCTTTGTCGCCAGAGGACGGTTTGACATTTTAATAATTCAATATCTCCAATTCTGATTATGAGTGAATTACTTACAGGGAAAAGATTGGGAGACTATAGGCCCAACCAGGTTGCAGATTTGCCACAATCACAATTTTCAAAGGTCCTTTACATGATGAGCGAACAGGCAGTTTCAAATCATGAAACGTAAAGCGGCGTCTTAGTTGCCACAGAGCAGAAATTTGCTACAGTTAAAATTTTCAAAGCTATTTGCAGTATGAGCAAGGAAGCTGTTGTAAGTTCGAAAATGGAGATAAGGCACCTTCAAGTGGGACATTGCTAAAGTCAGAAATTTCAAAGATCATAACATGATGAGCGAACAGGCTGTTTCAGATATTGAAACGAGAAGAGGGTGCTACCGAGCAGGAATTTACTGAGATTAAATTTTTTAATAAAGCTACTTTCACTATATATCAATAAGCTGTTGTAGGACCTGAAATGGGGAAAAGGTGCCACTGAGCGAGAGTCGGAAAGTCGGATGATTTTTCAAGGATCGTGAACCAGCTGGTCGCCGTAGGCGGCTAGTTCATAATAAGATAATTACAAAAAATTAAACATTAATTATACATTAAAATCAAAATTTCTAAAGTCTTATTATGATTAAGTTATAAAGTAATTTTTTTTTTAATTATATAATTGTTATTCTAAAATTCTGTTTATCTGCCCTTTACAACAAAAAACTGGATTTTAATAATTATTTAGTGTTGCTTTATTAAATTTTTCATAGTCAATAAATTCTCATAAAATATTTTTAATTATTGCCCCTCTACGTTACTTAACAGTGTTGCACAACAGTTTTCAAGACGTTTTTTTTTTTAATTTATTTTTTTTTTTTAATATTCCTCGAGTCTCACAATTTTCTTTATATTAATAAGAACTTTTTACTTTCTTCTATATTCAATAGAAGAAAGTGTTGGATTCGTAAAAATTTTCAACTTCGGATTTTTGATGGATTTACATGTTTTGAGAGCTGTAGAACATGATTTGACCCTTTTTAGAAAATGTCTGTCTGTGTGTGTGACAGAATTTTGTGGTGACTGTATCTCAGGTACTACTGCACAGAATTTCATACAAATTGGTATGTAGTTACACATTGACATAAATTAGTGCCTATCAACTTTCGGTAAAAATTGGAAAAAAAATTGCGTATGTAGGAGCCTCGCTTCCCCTCCTGTGGGTGAAGTTCCCCTCGAGGGGAGTAAATTTTCATGATGGGTATCTTTCAAAAGAGCTCGCCAATACCTTTAAAACGAATGGTTAAACCATCGATCTGTGATAATTTAAAATAAAGTTATAATTTTTTTTTATTTTTAATCAAAAAAAAAAATTATGTAATATTGAGAATAAATTCCACATTTTTTGGATATTTTATGTTATACTTCTTCTCTAATATGGAAATTGTCTGCATTATCATGGAAGATAATTTTTTTAAATAATAATTTTAATAAATTACTTTTATTGAGTGAATTTGTTTATGAAAATATAGAAGAAAGTCATGTGGTGGCCACAACATACTAGTTTTTCTTGCTTTTGTATAGGTAATTTTTTTATTATGTTTTAATAAGATAATTATAATTTTTTTCCATGGGAGATTTTTTTTCCTACAGAGCAGTTTGAGAACCTCCAATATTTCTGAAAATTCTTTGTTCATGTTCTATTAATGTACATAATATTTGTTTTATATTTATATGTTTATTATAAGTTAGATAAAAGTGGAATTTTAAATAAGGACTTTGAAAAAAACACTTGGGTTTTTTCAGGTGGGTACTTTATTGGGTCGGTTGTTGTTGTTGTAGGATTTAAGGCCGATTGACTCCTAATGTGTCCTAGGCCTAGGGGGGGGAATGCCCTCCGTGGCGGTCTTTCTAAGGGGTCCTAGCCCGTATTTACGCGAGTTTCGGAGGAAACCACGGAAAACTCCGAACGGCTAGGTCGATGAGCGCGACCGGGGATCGAACCCGGCACCTCCCATCTACCAGCTTTGAGCGCAGAACCGCTCGGCCGCCTTTATTGGGTCGGATAAAATCAAGCCAACCCTGCCTTCTTTCTACTAAAGTGAAAATAACTTTCTTTATTGAGAGGTTACCATACAAATTAAGCATAAATACATTAGCACAGCACACAATACATCAGGCCTATGATTACGGCAACCATTCACTTGTATCTCCCAAATATGACTGTTTACTAGTTGGCAAATTGTATCATATAGTCAGTAACTAAACACATCCGAAAGTAAAATTGCTATGCTAGGAAACAAATTTGACATTTAGTGATTTAGTCTATAACAACCTTGTGTAAAATATTACTCAATGCTGCAAAGCTTTAAAATTACCTTCAAAAAATGACATGTGATGTGTCGTTTTATTTTAAAATATAAAGAGATATCATTTACAATCATTGCAGTATTGAATAATAACAAGCACATTGAATACAGTTTCACTTAACACAAATAAATTTTAAGAAATATGTTCAGGAAAAATATCATTGCTGACATCAAATGACTTATCAGCATTTCTTTGTATTTGACTTAAATATATATTAATACTTTTTATCAAAATATAGTGAAAATTGTAAACATTTATAAGTATGTTTCAACTTTACAAAATCTTTTAGATTAGTACAAACAATGGAACAGAAGAAAACTAAAACTGCTAAGATTGAGTGATAAACCCTGATTAAAATCAAATGAATTTAATAGCATAAAAATGAAAAAATATTTATGCTATCAATCTAAACCATTTGTAATAGAGTCAGCGGGTGAAACTATTTGATATGCAAAACCCTCCTAAAACTGCTACATGAATGTAGAATGAAAGGCAATGGCAGACTTAATGATATCATATGGCTATTATTAATAGTACAAGTAGTATTTATCATAAGTGATATTTAGAGGATTCTTAATACATTACAAGGTAAATAAAATATCCGAAATGAGAAATCTCTAAAATACAACAATAATTCAACATGAAGTTCAAGGATAGAAATTTTTTCAAAAACCCTGAATACAGGGGTAGCCCTTGAAAAGTTTCATACCTGTATCATCAAAATAATTTGTGAAAATGTATAAAAAGAAACATAAATATTAATTTGAAATAATAACTCAAACTGCTCATCATTATTTAACGCACAGTTCATATAAATGAAATCTAGTTTATAAAAATATTTTCTTTTTAAAACAAATGATTAAATATAGATTAATTACTGTAAAGGTGTATATTATGAAAATATTTCTATATTTAAAATTTTATGAAATAAATTTTTCTACGTCTGTTGAAATACACATGAGTTGCTGAAATTTTCAAGGGATAAAATTGGTAAGAAAAAATAACTTAATATAAGTGAGGTATAACATTCTAATACAACGAATAAAAATCGTAATTCTCATCAGATATTACGATGTTGACAAACAACATGCATTTTACCCATCACGTGACCACTTTCCCCAGAAAATTTTTCTGGGTTAAGTGTGCAAAGCCCGGGCTACCCATTCACCAGCTGTGAACGCCTTGGGCATGCATGGGTAACCCACAAATGATCACGTGATGCCGTCTGTGAACGGTGTGGGTTAACATGGGCAAGCCCGTGCTCGCCCAGGCTACCCCAGGCTGTGTATCGTGAACTCAACCTTAAGACTGTTTTGCCAAGTAAATCCTTGTCGAATCATGTTCTTAGACTGATTAAGAACATGACTCGACAAGGATTTATTTAATAAAGCTGTATTAAGTGTACTTTTTTTTTGGCAAGGATTATTGCTAGTGCTCGAATAATTTTGCAGCCGACTGTAAGTAGTAAAAATTTATCATAGTGACGATTAATGGCTGCAAGTGGGGTTAATATAAGCTAATTTTGCACGATATTTTATGTCCTTAGAAATGTCCTCATTTTTAAAGAAGACTGTCCTCATTTTTCTCATGGAAATGAGGACATTGCATAATTTGTGCTCATTTTGCATCAAAAAAATGTAGTCGCCCTTCCGTAAAGTAAATGTCACTAGGCAGGTCATCAACGCTTGCACCAGTTCCCAGTTCTGACCTCTGAGTTCTATGAAGTTAAAAGAGATCCTCAGTTAAAAGGGATCCTTAACAGCAGTCAATTGAATTTGGTAATAATCATTTCGATTTTTTCCTGTATGCAATCGAACATAATCGAATAAATAAAAATAAATAACCATCTGCTGGCTGGATGCTGGTGAAGAGAGACAGATGATGTATAATTGTTTACCAACACTGTAAAAATTTATCCATTCCAGAATGATTGATAACACATGTGCAAAAATTTAGACACTTTTTATTCTTTCCGTTTGACAAAATGCCTTCTGTGACACGCTGTAGAATCTATACACTGTTATTCCTGATTGTGATTGTTGCACCTTTTTACATGACTATATCTCGTTTTCAGGGTAATTTATTTTTTCTTCATATGCTTTGACAAAATTGAATAAAAACTAACAATTTTTATTGATAAAATATGAATTAATGTAAATAGATTAATTATCGTAGTTTACACGTGTTTTTACCCAATCGTTTATATTATTTCCTTTATTGCAGCGGACTTGAGTAAAAATCTTGATGAGCAAAGTAAAGATGTAAGTATAAATTATTTTTAAAAAGTTTTTCTTTTTTTGGTAGATTTTATAAAATTTATTTATTTTTCTTTTAATTTAGTTTTTTAAAGTTGAACATGAACAAAAACGAAGGAAGAAATTAATAGAGAAAACTTGCAACTTCCTGAAAATCAATCGAACTATTGATGATATACCCATTTCCTATTTAGATCATTTTATTGTTGATGATACCCATAAGCTTTTGTATTGCTTTGTGCCAAAGGTATAGAAATTTTTACAAAATTAACATTTATGTAAATATGCAGTATATGTTTACTTTGGATTTATTTGATACAATGGTCTTTTTTATAATATTTAAGTCTTCTACTTTTTTATATTACTTGTAAATCCTGTTTGATTTTTTGGACTACAAAATGTATATAAATATTTTTTAAAAATTTTGATCATGTGATCTGCCATGTCAAAGGTCAATCCAGGTTTTAATATTTAGGGATCATTTTTGTAAAACCGTTATTTCTTTTTGTATAAAAATATATCTACATATATATGCATATACATATAATATGCATAGGTTTAATATCTGTCGTCCTGAGCGATTTTTGTATTTAGCAATCAAAAACGTAATACAAAAATATACATGCCAGATGTATATTTTTATTATATTGTACAAAATATTGTTTCAAATTATTGATTGCTCTGTTAATACACATTATTAAAATAACCATGATTTTTGAAAAGTTGATTGTTGAGTTTAAGGTTGATTAACTTTGCTAAGGTCCTAGGCCTATGAATGCCCTCCGTGTGTGTGCGGAGGGAGGGGGGGGGGGAATTCTGAAGGGATCTTATAAGAAGAGGTTGCAACATGGAAAATTCAGATCAGGACGAAATTGGATTGTAGTATACTATGTGAAGGTAACAACATATTAAAGCAGTAGCACCCACTAGCCACAGAATTTCAAGAAAAAATTGTTTAAAGTTTCCGTAACCTTTAAATACAAGTTATTTCGCAAGCGAGACAGCACCCCAGTGGCGTGAACATAAAGCACATGACTGCCACCCAGATAACCTGCGTTCGAGGCTACCTGCAGACTTTTTTTTTTTTCCTATTTCATTTTTTATGTATTCTAAACTTTTTATTTATTTTTACTTTATTTTATAATTCAATTCAAAATTTGAAAATTTTAATAAAAGATTAATATATAATTTTCTTGAATATAAAATAAATAAATTTTTCTATTTTTAATATTTATAACTTAAAAATAGACTAAATTTCTATAAACTTAAAAAATTTATTTTAGTGGTGTTTTAAGTATAAAATAAGGTAAAACTAAAGGAACTGTTTTCAATTATTCATCTAAATACTTTATTTTATTTTAGGTATATTTAAAACAATTCTAAATTTTGTTTTTAAAATTACAAAAAATAAAACAATATTACAGAAAAATGATGGTTTTAATTGCATTATATAATTACTATCCAAATTAAATAGTACTTCTCCAATCAATACAGCTTCTTCAAAAATTATAGCATAGGTTTACAATGCTATTAAATTATTACAGGCAAAGAAATATTATCTTTACATGTAGATTTTAAATGTTAATCAACATACTTTCTTCTTCGACAATGACTTGCTTTTTTTAAAAAATCCTTCTGTGCATGAAATAAAATTCCAGCTGCTTTCTATTATTAACAAGCTAACAGCGTTTACATAATTTATACACATTAAAACCTAATCAGGAAGCTCAAACCAAGATTTAAGTACACCTGCTAACTATTTTACACTTTGTCTTACAGCTTGCTTATTTTTTTAATTATTTAAATTTTTTGTCTGTTTTTCTTTATATTTGTTATTTAGGGTTTTGTAAAACTGAAATTCATCTTTTAAGTTACAGAAACTTATTGTATTTTTAAGTAATAAATATTAAAATATATAATTATAAATATTAAAAATAGAAAAAGTTATTTAATTTATAGTCAAGATAATTAAGTAATCTTTTATTAAAATTTTCAAATTTTGAATTGAATTATAAAATAAAGTAAAAATAAATAAAAATTTAGATTACATAAAAATTTAAATAATCTCTGAAAATTAAAAAAAATGTTACTGTCACTGGCGTCAATTTTTTTTTGTCTGCGACAGCATCTAACAGAGCGCAGGGTCCTTCGCGTCATGAGAGGTATCAATGTGTTCCGAGTACTCCAAGGAAGCCATTTCCGCCGCTTAGAAATTTCTATCATTTTAATTGAAGAAGTTATTAACTAAAAACGACAAGTTTATGAAGGTACTCTATTTGCCATTTTGAAAAATGTTTCTCCCAGTGATGTTGTTCTTCAGTCATGAAGTCATTTTACACGAGAAAATTAAAATATGATCCATGGTTGTATGTAGGTAGATAGGTATTTAACGTCGCACCGATACTGCGCTATGGGTAATTGGCGACGGTCTGGGACACACAACTAGAGATGTTCCGGAGACATGTCATCACAATTTTGAACCTTCACAGAGGAGATCCCCCTCCGCTTTGGTGATCCCCAGAGGTATAGTGGGGATGGGAACATGGAGGACTTTGCAACCACGACAGATTTTATGTGCACCATCCACCATTAGTGTACACGACGGTCTCGAATCGGCAATCTTCCAATTATGTGCTTGGCACTTTATCGACTAGGGTACCGCGGCCCGAAACCAAAGATGTAAAAAAAAAAAGAAAATAAGTATACTCTTTTTTCTCTACTTTTAGAAAATCAATCTTTTTACACGGGAAAATTAAAATATGATCCATGGTTGTAGGTAGGTAGATAATTAGGTTGGTTGTGATTGACGTCACACCATTACTGCGCTATGGATAATTGGCTACAGTCTGAGACGCACCCCTATGGTTGTTCATAGACATGCCACCACAGTTTTGATCCTACACGAAGGGGATAGCTCCCCAGCTTCGGTGGCCCCCAGAGGTATAATTTTAATGGGAACACGTAGGATATTGTGGCCACAACATATTTTACATGCACCAGCGACCATTAGTGTACACGACGGTCTTTGGTCGGCTCGAGAACCGAACCCACAATCTTCCAATTACGAACTCGGTGCTTTACCGACTGGGGTACCGTAGTCCGGATTTAAGGTTGTAAAAAAGAAATAAAAAGGGTCATATACTAAAGCTGTAATGCAAAATGGTCTAGATATTATGATTTTCTTTCAATTTAAAAAAAAAAAAAAAAATATATATATATATATATATATATATATATATATATATATATATAAATATTATATATATTTCAATTTGACATTGAATATGAGGATTTCCATAATAATTTTCTGCTTTTGTCTTGCAATATGCACTATTAATATTCCTTTTCAGTGAAAGAAAGCAGCGAATAGGCGGGCAGAGTTCTGCATGTGTTAATAAGTAAAGTGGGTCGGGGAGGAGGTGAAGCCTCCTTTGGGAGCTGGTGAGCGGAGCCCCCTAGTAATAAAAAAAAAAGTCCCGCAGCTAGCCTTGAACCCAGGTTGTCTGGGTGGCAGTCATGCACTTTACGCTTACACTACTGGGACGCTGGCTCGCTTGCAAAATAACTTATATTTGAAGATTACAGAAACTTAAATGCTTTTTTCTCAAAATTCTGTGGCTAGTAGGTGCTACTGCTTTAATATGTTGTTACCTTCATAGCATACTACAATCCTGCGCAATTTCGTTCTGATCTGAATTTTTCATGTCATGACCTCTCCTTGTTAGTCCATATTTACATGAGATTCTGAGAAAAGAAAACCACAAAAAACTCTGAATGGCTAGGTGGATGAGTGCGATCTGGGATTGAACTCGACACTTCCCATTGCTTTGAGCTGAGAACCTGGCTGCTGGTGGGCAATTTTTGAAAGGAATTAAATATGTTTGCAACTTGGTGATCTTATTTTCTTTTTTGCTTAAGATGACAGATATCAAATCTATTCCTACATATATATATTTTATGTATCATGTATCATCTAAAACTTTCTAATATAGCAGTCATGGTTTATAAACTTGAACTGTTTCATAGGCAGTCCTTTGAAATAATATTGAAATCATGGAAAAATGTTATAAAAGAATCATATTTGGAAAATGAAATTTTGTGAAAGAACAGCTTTTTTAATTTTGTGAAGGGAGCAATTTCTTGGATTTGAATTTTCTGAATGGGTCTATTTTATAGATAGGAATTTTGATAAAGGGCAGCTGAAGGCCTTGATTTTTTTTTCTGGATTAACCTCTGCATGTTTATTTAATGAACTACAAACTTTATATAAAAGGAGTCTCTTCCTATGTTTTCTGCGACAATTCACTACCTTTATAGAAAGTACTACTTGATTACTCTTCTCATTAAATAACACTGTATGAAATTTGTGATTTTCTAAAATTAGTTATTAGTTACTTTTAATATTAATCATATTTCTATCTTTTTCATTCTAAGTCCTTATGTTATAAATTAGTTAAATCTTTCAAATTTTATGCCTCTTGATACTATTTTTTGTGAAATATGTAAATGAATAAAGTCGAACCTTGTTAACATGAATTACTTTTAACCCCTTGAACTGAAATGACGAGTCCAGCTCGTCATAAATTTCCTGACACTAATTATGTTCTTATATGTATATTATGACAATAAACATTCATATAAATGTGTGAAACAAATATTATTTTTAATAATAACAAATTATTTGAGCAACAAAACCTTAAGTTTCTATATCAATCCCTCCTCTTAAAACTAAGAAAATTAAATTATCTGCATGAACAGTGCTGACTAAAAATAAATTGCAGTTCAAGGGGTACTAAAAATAAATTGCAGTTCAAGGGGTTAACATGAACTGTTTCCACAGTTCTCGTCAAAATGAGGATTAGCTTAGTTGTATAAAGATTAGCTACTGATAGCATGAACAAATTTTTTATCTCCCTTGAGATTCATGTTAAAGAGGTTCGACAATATATCATAGCTATTTATTGCTTTTAAGGTTTACTTTTCTCATACTATTATGATTGATAGCAATATTTAGGTAAACTTTTATGCAAATTGTTACACAAAATATAGTTATATGCACAATAAGTGACTATTTTGAAATTTATTACATTTTAATACAGACTATCTTTATTTAGGTTAGAAATTAAGAAAATAACTTTATTAGAATGGTATTATTTATTTATTTATTATTCTTTGACATCATAACATTGATTAATTGGAAAAAAAAAAAAAAAAAAAGTGTATGTGAATTTAATTTTATATGACAAAAATATGTTTACCAATTTCAATATTTGAATTTAATTTTAAATTTAACTGTACTATTTGGTTGCCGAATATCAAGATATTCGACTAACCTGAATATTTGGTGTCATTTGAATACCTCTATTCTGTAATAATCCAAATAAGTAAATGGTCATAATCCATTAATAGTCCAAAGTAAATGGTCTATAAACCTTCTAATAAAGACTTAAAAAGAAATCATATAATAGTGCTGACTGTGTTTTTGATAAATAATAAAATTTACAGAATTTAATAATAATTATATATGTGTTTTTTTTTTTTTTTTTTTTTTTTTCCCCATGTAGGTAGCATGTACTAATTGGAAAAGAATACTTTTGACATTAAGAAATTCTGATTTCAAAGATCCTCTGAGAATAAGTGGAAATGAAACACACAAAGCTAATGCTTTTAAACTTTTAAGTCAGTATTCATTAGATGATGTTAAGGTGAAATTGAAGAGCTACTTTAAATTCTTTTTTACTAGACATCCATATGAAAGACTGCTTTCTGCATACAGGAATAAATTAGAGGAAAGTTATGTTGATTATTTCAGGTTGCATTATGGAACAGAAATAATAAAAAAATTTCGCGCTAATCCTTCTGCTGAATCTTTAGAAAAAGGACATGATGTAAAATTTGAGGAGTTTATACAATATGTTACAAACCTAGACATGAAAGACTGGAAGCGTGCATTTAATGAACACTGGAGACCTGTTTTCGATCTATGTTTTCCATGCCATATTGATTATGACTTTGCTGGACGGTATGAAACATTAGAGAGTGATGCTTCATATATATTAGAGAAAACTGGTGCATCTAAGCACGTCAAATTTCCGTCACGCTTGCAAACATATAAAAAACAGCCAACAAAGAATCTGATGCAAACTTATTATAGAAATATTTCTACTAGTTATCACAGAAAGCTTTTTGAAATTTATAAAGAAGACTTTGCTCTTTTTGAGTACAGTACATTGTATTTATAACATTCTCTGCATTAATGTTTTAATATTTTGTAATTTTATGTTCTATGCTATTTTACTGACTTTATACATGCCTTGTGTACAATGTTTTGTTAATTCTATTATTATTTTTTATTTTTAATAACTTGACTTGCAAATGTAACAATTTATGCAATCTGCTATTTAAAACTTTCTGAAAGATAACACACACAGTTATGTCATATGTAAAATATTTTTATTTCATTGTGAACAAAATTATCAAAGTAATAATTTTGTAAATTTGGTTTCAATATTTCACTGATTTAAAAATTTTATTTCAAAGTTATTGTCAAATTACATAAATAAGATTTTTTTTTTAATGTGATTTTCTCAATTCTGTTTTAAAGACAGTTTTATGTTACACACATGTAATGTTGTTTAAAAAATTTTGCTGAGGAGAAACTCAAATTAATTTATTGACAAACACTATTTAATTTACACATTCGATTAAGCAATAGTTATTCTACATAGTAGAACTTCAATTAAAAAACCTCTACTGATAGAGATGACCAATCTTCTGTTATTTAGAAACTTTTTTTTTCCTCTCGAGCTTATGTGCATGTCATAACATTTCCTTTCATTTTATTATTATTACTTTTTAATTCATCATTCAAATCCATGGATGAATTGCTTTGGCATAGAGCTAATTGTGATGTTAAGGGGACTTTTGAAGGTTTCATATATTTACATTTAATATTTATAAATTGAACTATATTAGGTTTTGCTCGATAAAATATATATTCAGGCAACAATTCTAATAATTTTAAATATATTTTGTATAGATTTGAAATCTTTAAATTGTGTTCTCTCACTTTGCACTTTTTTCATGAATTCATGATCTTTAAAATGTTTAAACTTGTACAGATATATAAGATGAAAAGACTTTTATATATAATATTTAATTGAACCTATTTAAAAGAATTAGAAATGGATTTTCTAATACATTAGTTTTTCTGAAAATAAATAAATAAAAAGTGCATGTCTATGTAAAAATTTGCCAAAAAAAGGGGGTAAATTTTTATTTTTTTATATATTTTTACTATATATAATCTGTAGTGATTAATATATTAAAAATCATTAGAATTGTTGCTTGAATATATATTTCATTGAACAAAATCTAATGTAGTTCAATTTATAAATATTAAATGGAAATATCAGTTTTTTATATGAAACTTTCAATAGTGCTTGCCCTTTAAGCTTGCATAATTTTTAATAAATGCTGTTATGTATTTTCCTCAGAATGGGTTCATTTTATTTAAAGATAGTTTTGCTTTGCTTTAAGTCTTTATAGCATCTGAAAATATGTATGCACTTTTTCTCTCCATCCTATATGTGCCAATTTAGTTTTGTTGTGCTGGTAGTTATTAAATAACAATTTCTAATTAATCTTTAAATACAAGAATATGCTTTTTTTTTTAACTGCATATTATTTTACTATATATATACATATATTTGTGTGTGTGCCTACAATTTTCTTAGCAATAACTTATTTAATCATTAACATTTGTTGTTAAAGTTGTGTTAGACATAATTTTTTCCTACTTAAATGCTATGTTATTTTTATTATGATGTTTATTTTTTATTATAATTCAATAATAAAAGCAAAATGCTAATCATTTTGAAATGCAATTGTATAGAAAAAAGGCTTCTTTAACTATAAATACTGTTTATAGGCTGATTTCATTTATATAGGTAAACTTTCGTATATTAAAATTTTATGTTTGGACAAAGAAATGAAAAAAAGAGAAAATATGAAGAAAAACAATTAAGAAAAAAAAAAAAAAAAAAAAAAAAAAAAAATTAAAGCTATACCACAATTTCTGTTGAATTAAATCGCATTGGTTAAAAAGATATTAAGACAATATTTGTTGATTTTATTATTTTCGAGCAGTAGATTTATATATATATATATATATATTCAGTTTTATTGATTATATTTCATTTTACATTTATACAAATACAAATGAAAATTATTTTATAAGAGTTCAAAAATTTTGTCTAATTGTATAAATATTTTGACTTAAAAATGATGGAATTTTTAAAGCTAGCAGATTGACTATATGCAATGTAGATTAAAAATAATTGTGTTGTACTATTTATTTTGAACATAACTTTAGTTACTGTCTAGTGATAAATCATACTTTTCATGTGTTTATATTGGGACCATTTTATTTATTTATTTAAATGTCTTTTAAACCATAAATTTTATTATCCAGTCTTTCACATAATTTAACATTTTTTTATTTGTGTATAAAACGTTTTATAAGAGAATGACTGACCCAGTGGGGGAAAAAAAAAAAAAAAAAAAAAAAAAAAGATAATTACCAAAAGTTGTAATGTCAATTATAGCATTTATTTTATTTGAATATCCAGTCTTTTAAATCTATTGAATTACCATTTAATTCATCGTTCATAAATCTGTTCCCAATATACTTCATCACAATTATCATTAAGTTCTTCTGGGTATATCGACATTTTCTGAAGTGTTTTACAAGATAAGTAAAGTAGAGTGGTAAATGGTAACACTTTGACATAGTCGAACATGAGTCATGTGACATGAACCATCTATGCATTGGTTTCATTGGTAACAGCTTATTTTCAATAAATTTTTATGGTAACTATTTAAAGATTGTATTTGGCAAAAGTCATAACCGCTATTATTTTTGTTTATTTACATAGTTCAATATATATATATATATATATATTGTTCTAAATCATTTCAGTTTTTATTTTACTACTTTTTAGTTTCATGTAGTCAAAACTTAACCAACAAAATATTTCAAAATAATTGAAAATTTATTATTTATTGTTGAATTTAGATCTTTTAAGAATATTTCAAATTAGTATATCTACAGTTCAGGAGCCTCAGTGTTCCATTTGCAATAAATAGATAGTTCCTTTTTATTAATTTTTTCCAACAAACTTAAAAAGTGTTAATAAAACTTTGGTCAAGGACTGTCGTGTTAATAATAATTTGTCGGATTAAAATATTAAATGCCAAAATAGCGATGAAGGTTCAAACATAGCAATCAATTTTCTTACTCTGGTTCATATCATATGGTTTATGTTGAACCACGGAAAGCTAATCCTTTATCCATTGAATCAGCACTCTACTTTATTTATCTCAGTGGTATTTTACTCTTGTTTTATTGACTTAGGTGGCTTCTGCTTCGACAGTACATGATGCCATCTGTTATTTATTTGAGCATCTTGTTCTTGTGTATCATCACAGGCAGTTTTGTCAATTATTTCTATGGCTTCACAATGATAATGCATATTTACAGTTATTGTAATTGAGTAATTTTTAAGTGTTTTTATAATCAATTGAAAAGTCTTTGTTATTTGCAATGAATTGCATACCGGAAAAGTTATTATTAATTTTTATTGGATTTATTATGAACAACAATTAGAATATTTAATGAAATCTAATATTTTAATCCTTTATTTCTTGTTTTACTAATTCAAATGTATTTTTATTTTAGAAAATATTTTCTATAGATTCCACCAAATATTTTTTAAGTAGATTTTACAAAAGTAAAAAAATTTACAGTGTACTAAGGAAAAGCGATTTCGAAAAATTTATATATATATTATTAGTCATAATCTTTCACCCAGACTCCAAAATCATCCTCTGTACAAATGTTATTTTATGCATGTATGTCAGATGACTTTTGCCGTACAATAGTCCTGTATTTTTAACATTTTTACTTGAAAATGTGGTATGTAAAAAAATATTGTTAAGATCTCGACAGAGTTTTTGTTGATATGCTTTTATAATGGCAGCTACTTTAATATTTAAATCTGGGGAGAGCAAAAATAAATAAATATATATATTTTTAATTTTTGTATCAGCATCAGCATTCAAAAAATAATTTTTTATTTTACTACTGTTTAAAAAAATGTCTGAGATAAAATTTATGTTTATCAGCCACCTTTAAATACATATTAAATGTTGACATCAAACTGGAATGATCAAACTTTAAATGTATGAAAATTACAGTCAGATTATTACTGTGCAAAATTATTTTTGCTAAAATACATCAGTTGTGTTCTGTTGCCTGGAGAGTGTCTGTGTTGGGGGAATTTTACTATTATTTTTTGCATACTAAGACTCATTAGATTAGGATCACTGTCTTAAAGTCAATTCTGAACTTCTGCAAACTCTTTTCCCTGGGAAAAACTTCCTAGATAATGTTTTGTAATTCAATTCATAATTAAATTTTACATTGCACAATAGTTGGATTTGCAACATTGTTTTCAACTATGTAAAGTAAATTTTTGGGTATCTATGCATTTTCACACACATTCAACCTTCTCTAGAAAATAAATTGTTACCAAGAGTGTCATCTAGTAATAATAAAAAGTGAATACAACATCACATTCATAGTTGTTAATTTCATCATTAAATATTGCTCATAATATAAATAGTTTAAATTGATTTAATTTTTGTGGAAAAATTCTGCTGGGTTAAAGAACAACTTTTATGATTATTAAAATTCTTTTTAATACTTAAAATCTTCAAATTAAGTTTAATTATGAAGACTTTTTTAATCTTCTATATTTGGATATACAACCATACATATACTCTTATGCCTGCCTGTTTTTTAAAACAAGGTTTCTTTGGGTTAAAATTTTTCATATTCTACATTGTTTTCAAAAATATTCAAATCTGACATAAACAATAAGCAATTGGCTCAAATAAACAAAGGAACCAAAATAAATTGAACAGATTTACTTTATTTTATGATGAATGGATAATTAAAACTCATTTTGCTTAAAATAACAATTGAATTAACAGAGATGCTTCAAAACAAAATGTAAATAAAAATAATTAAAAGATTTTCTGTCTTATTCATAAGAAAGTTATATTTTCCTCCCAGGTCATATTTAAAGGACTCTTTTAAATAAAAAAAACTCCTGAAGTAAATTCGTTTATTCATAAATAATAGCTTAAATTCAAGGCTATAACCAGAAAAAAATTTCAAAGGGTTCAAATTTTAGTATGTAATGTTATTGAGTGTTAAAAAAGAAGTTTAACACTAAATTTTTCAACAAATCTGCAAAATTTAGGGCTATAGTCTTGTTTAAACAAAGATATAAACAACAAAAATTATGCATATCGCCACATTATAATAATTGAGTATTAAATGGGGATAGTACTTTAATGTATCATTGGTACATAGAAGTTGAAAAAAAATCAGCACCTTGAAAATATGAAAAAAGCTTTATTTTGTATCATTTTTATATTTTTCATACTATTGACGGTAGATTCTTCAAGTAATGAATATATTAATTATAATGCAGGTAAAAATCATAGAAAATGTCAGTCAGAAACTGTGACAGCACAATATATAGAAACCTTTTCTAGGACAAAAATGTCTTCATGCAGGCTTTAGTGCCATAAAATGAGATTAAAGTATATACATACAATTCATATAAGTATCTTTAACATTTCTTCCATAAAATCGATTTAATATGCTTTTAAATCTAATTAAATATTTGAATATAAATAAAAACTAGTATGTTGTGGCCACCACATGGCTTTCTTCTATACTTTCCTATACAAATTCACTCAATAAAAATAATTTATTAAAATTATTATCTTCCATGATAAAGCAGACGATTTCCATACTAGAGAAGTAGTATAACACTAAATATCCCCCCAAAAAAGTCAATTTTTTTCTCAGAATTACATTAAAAAAAATAAATAAATAAAAATAAAAAATTGTTAAAAATGAAAGAGGCTCCTACAGACACAATTTTTTTTTCTCAGTTGGCTATTTCTATTACTAATAATTCTTTTAAATTTCATAATGATTATAAAAAAATAATTCTCTTTATGCACATTTATACAATTCCATCAAAAACCCGAGGTTGAAAATTTTTACGAATCCAATATTTTCTTCAATTGAATATAGAAGAAAAAGTCATGTGGATACTTTTAAATGAGATAAATGAAGGACTTAAAAAACACTATTTTAACAGATGATATTTTCTGGTTTTAAAATATTTTAAGTATTTTGTATAAAGATATATTTTTTCATACATTTTCCCAGCAATTGTTAATAGTTTTTATAAATTATGATCAAGTTTTTATATTTTGTTCTGTAAAATGTGCCATAAACTTTTTCACAGTTTTAAATAAACAAGTGATTATAGTTCTACAGAGAGTATATTGCTATACAAAGTCTCAAATGTCTTTGGCTGTAATAGTAATTTTTTTAACATAGAATTTCACATAGACTGTAGCAAATGTTGTAAATTACTCAAGAATTATAGCCATAACAGAAGCCTTTGTTTGTTTATTGTTGGCGTATACTTGTATCAAGGTCTACTTGTACATCTTTGTGGAGATGACGACATATGGCACTTGATAGGCTTATAACACAAAGAATTAGAAAAACTTTCAGACTAGCACAAGATTCAAATCCATTCTCCTATGCTCATAAGTGATTAGCTTCCATGGCTGAATGACGGCATAGCCACGGAAATCCCAAAGAAGTCAAACAAACAAATATGGAGAAAGAGAGAAAAAAATGATACTTTTATGTTGATCAAAACAAAGCAATATAGCTGATAAAAAATTTATCTTCTAAGTTGTATCATATTATTAATTAAATTTCAATTATTTATGCACACAATCTACAATTAATGCATTTATAATCGAAAGAAAACTGTCATGAGTTGCAAGCAGAAACTTAACACTTTGTCCATGCATGTACAATCAGGGGCATAGCATTTACCTATCAGTGAAATCACAATCCTAAAGTACAGTTTCTTGCTGTGTGAAATCTCGTGTTGTAATGCATTAAAGCAGTTTGTCAAGTTTTGCTACAAATTAGAAAAAAAAATGATGGAATACTATGCAATGTTACTGCATACGAATGAAACAGAAGTGAATAAAAATGTATTTACAACTGGTTTAAATGCATTCATAATGGAGAGGAAACTCTTGATTATTTGCCACGTTTGGGTTAACTGAAAACAAGTAGAACACTTAGACCATTTGTAAATATGAATTTTTATTCACTGTTTCTGTCTTATATACACCCACTAGCATGATGTGAGATTATATCAACTTTTTTTTTTCAATTTGTAGCAAAATTTTATATGTTTCTTAGTTATATTTTGATGTAAGATTTTACACACCTTTCATTGAAATGGTAACACAAAAAAAAGAAAAAAAATTGTGATTTTAGCAGTTGGTAGCAATTATTGACATGTCTTTGCATGTGTGTATGCATGTTGGCAGTGTCTTCCCCCCACCCTGGACCATTCGTCGAACTTCTATATACAGTAGAACCCCGATAATTCGGATTAATTGGGACCAGACCCAATCCGGATTATCGAAAATCCGGATTATCCGGAGAATGAGAAAAAATGAAATAAAATGAAACATACTTATAGAAAATCACCTTTATATGAAACATATAGAATATTTACAGACAGTAAAAATGTTTACTTTGTTATTATAAAGTCAGTAATCTTCTGCTGTGCCAATGTAGTATACCTTTTGCGGGCCGCACGGTCACGCATCTGCTTGAGCATACGTAGTTCGTTGGGTGTAGTTTCCACCTGACGTTCAAAATAAACCATTAATTGCTCTAAATGAGACGTTGCTTCATAATGGCTAATAACTTTTGGTTGATCATCATTGATAATGGTACTTTCGTCTGTATCATCTTCATTTTCTTCAGTTGTGCACAGAGCGATTATTTCGTCATCTGTAAGTGAGGCATAACCTTCATTATTTTCTGTTTCCATGCAACCAATTGTTAATGTCGCTGATATCAACATCAGAGTAACCATCGATTTTTTTTAACATGCTTACAAAATCTCCTGGTGTAATTTCTCTTTCATTCTCGCTTATTCCTCCTCCTGTTTCAAGCTCATTATCCGAGAAGTCACAATTTGTAGGCCATAAATTCTTCCACGACTTTCGGAGTGTACTCTCAGCAACCTGATCCCAAGATTCAGCAATCATATAGATTACTTTCTTGATATTGATTGATTTGAGAATCTCTACCACTCCTTGTTCTCTATCTAAAAGTTCATTCAGCATTTGTCGTTTGTAAACTTTCTTAATGTTCTGAAGAACCCCTTGGTCCATTGGCTGTACTAGAGCTGTCACATTAGGTGGAAAAAACTTTACCATTATGTTTCCTTAAGTCAGTTCACTTGCTTCGGGGTGTGACGGAGCATTTTCAATTAGGAGGCAGCTTTGATGGGTAAGTTGCACGATTTTAAATATTTTGTAACACCCGGAACAAAATAGACAAAGAACCAGTCTTTAAAAATTTTGCAGTCCATCCAAGAACTCCTCTGGGAACGGTAAACTACAGGTAAAGTCTTATGATTTATGTTTTTTAGTGCACGGGGATTTTTGGATTTTCCGATTATAAGAAGAGGAAATTTGTGCTTTCCTGATGCATTTCTACAAGCCATTATAGTGAGGCGGTCTTTGCTCTTTTTATATCCTTTAGCTGATTCTTCTAATTTTGAGACTAAAGTTTTATTTGGCAACATGCGGTAGAATAGTCCTGATTCATCGGCATTGTAGATCTGATCTGCCGTTAATTCTTCTGTTTTAACAAATTTTTCAAATTTCTTTTTGAACTTTTCAGCTGCGATTTTGTCACTAGACAAGCTCTCACCTGTCACAGTAAGTTGGCGCACACCATGCCGATTTTTCCATCTGTTTAACCATCTTTGACTGGCAGTAAAATCTGGATCACCATCAGACAACTTTGCATTTAACTTTAAGGCTTTCTGTTGGATTATAGGACCTGATATAGGTAAACCACGATCTCTTTCTGCGCAAAACCAAACAAATAACGCTTCATCCAGTGTTTCAAGTTAAGCTTTTATAACATTCCTCCGATCGTCCAACTGTCGTTAGAAATTAATTTCGAGCAAAATTCCTCGATTGCTTTTAGATTTTTTTTTCCAATCAGACACTGTCGAGGTCCCTACTCCTAATTCACAAGCAATCTTTTTTAAGGATTCACCTTTATCAATTCTACTCAATGCTTCCAATTTCTTTTGCATAGTCACAAAATTATGTTTTCGTTTCGTCGCCACAGCTAAAAATGTACGCTTGAAAACACTGAACACAAAGGAATGAAAAGAATCAGACACGTGATGGACACAACATTTTCTGGCGCCGATTAGAAAACACCTGGCTAGAGTCGCTGTCTAGTAGAATCCGAACAGTGACTCGGGAGTTTTCTTATCGTGACTGGAGCTTCTGCTGATGACATTTCTAAATGGATTAAATAGAAAACTGGGAAAATTGGAATTGCCAAACTTAAAGTGATACATTGTTGTTTCTTTGAAAGATAACATCAAAGAGTTTAAATAGGAAAGCGTAAGATATTCTTCCGAAAAGATTTCAGAAAAGACTTTTTTATTCAGAATACGAGGATGAAAAAAATAATGTTATGGAAATTTGCTGATCGCTTCTCAAACTTGAAAAAAAAAAAAATCGACCAGACTGATCCGGATTATCCGGAGATCCGGAGTAACGGAGTCCGAATTAGCGGGGTTCTACTGTACAACTTGTAATGTAACAAGTTACAAATTTTTGAAAAATAATGTTAATTTAGCATTATACTTTTTAATTCACTCAATGATATAATTGATTCTACATAAAACAATCTAAATTGTAATTATTTAATTAATATAGACAGATTTTATTAAGCTTATTCAACTTCTGTTTGCATTTTATATCTACATTATGTACTTAATCATGTTTGTAATAATAATTTGTAATAAATTGATTATTTACTGCTTATTACTTTCATAAAACATCCTATAAATTGTAATGTAAATAATCTTAGGCTTCTTCCAGTGTTTTTAAATGTTTATATTTAAAAACACATTTATTTATGCTGAATCTCATTTACTATACTTTAAAATTTAGATGTCGTGATTTTTAAAAAAGATGCCAAATATTGTATTATTTTTGTTGTTTGAATTATATTTTATTTTGATAAGTGTTAATTTTGTTATACAGCCAAATATCAATAATTGTTTTATATTAGCTTTATAAATAAACTGTGTTTTTTGTAATGGGTAGTTATTTTTTTAACATATTTTATTTTAAATTATTACATAAGTTAACTTTAATAAAAACTGACATAGAAAGTAAACAAAAACACATGTGATTTGGCAACATAATCTATCCATTGAGATTAAAAAAGACCAGTAATTCTTTTTATTTTTTGTCAGCTTTTTTCATGTCTCTTCTTCTGTTAACTGTCTCTCTAATACTTCAATGGGTGTTTATTGTGAAAGTATAAGTTATTATTGTAAATACTAAAATACATTTAAAAAGAAATGGTGAGATAGTTTTATCAGTTAAGCTAAAGGATATTGGATATTTTACATATTGTAGTGTAGCAATTTGTAAAAACCTTGAAATCAAGTAAATGTTAAAAAAATTTTTACTTTTTTGTTTTTTTATAAATCAGGAAGTTTTAACTATATCTTAAAATGTACCATGAAACTCCAAAACAAAAAATGTTTATTTGTAAAATGTCATACAAAAATAGAAAAGGTGACTTAGAGAAGCTCATTTGTCCATTTTTCAAATGAAATATGAATATATAAAATTCTTATTGAAACCAAACCTAACTTAAATTCAAAAACATGAAATAAAAAACACAAATTTTGCACAATTGTATCCCAGCATTAAGATATGATCTAGAAGTTTACTTTAGTTTTATCAAAACAAACGTAAATGGTCATCAGGGGCAAAATGTATGGAGCTGTGGTAAGGTGGATGAATCATGTCTGGTAGGCCCTGTATTCAAAATGCAGTAACGATTAACTTTTTTATTTAAATTGAAGAAAAAATGTTTAGATTTCTCTATGTTTAAAATAAATGTACTGTAAAATTACTATTTAAAACCAGTGACAAATACGGAAGAAAGAAGACTTGTGTACATACTATAATATAAAATATTTTGTAATATTTATTTATAAAATTTCTTATTCCATTTAACTTTTCAGAATTGGCGACAGCTGCAATTTCCAAATTACCTTTTATTTTCTTACAAGAATCTCTAAATTTTCCTTGAATAATCCCCTGCAATTTACTACATTAGCAATTTTTTGCAATGCATTTCCTAACATTACAGTTTGATAAAAAACACTTAATGTTATTAAGGCAAATAAGTTATGTTTTAATTCTTTCTTGTACAGGAAGTTTTTTGAACTGTAGACACATATAAATGTGTGATATTCACTAATTTTACAAAGAACACATTTGAAGCATCTTTTTGAAATAATGAATTGTGCAATTTGTTCCCTGCAAACTTTTTCACTTCATTTTCACTAGTTTTTGCAAACACATGCAACTCACTTTTATTTCAGCTCCTTGCAGATAAACAAATATCACATTTGCGACCTAAAGTACCTAATTCTTGATTGATTAACTTTGCTCAATCCCATTGTGTCATTAACTCATGATCTATCTAACAAATTAAAATTTTGTCAGATACAGTTAATTCCCATAACGATTTTAAATCACTCCCTTTACACAATTCACAATACTACTAAAATAATGGTAACAAATGCAAAAGTATATTACATATAACTACGGTAATTTCTGTTATTTAAACACTCAGTTGTTGGCTGAAACTCTTTATCACTTATTTTTAATTTTTCATAATTACACAAGTCATCCTAAGACACATATACCATTAAATTGCTAGCTTTTTCACCTAGACTATTTGAAAGAATTTCTGCTTTAAACTAATTTGGTACATTTTTATTCTTAAATGTTTTTCTAAAGAATTAAAAAAATAATAATAATTCTGCTTTAGATAGTAATGGAATAATCAAAGTTTTAAAACTCTTTAGGTTATTTTATTTCATTTAAAATATACCTTATATAGGCTTTTCAATTTTGGCTAATCAATTTCGATCACAATCGTGATCATCTTCAGAGCCACTTGTTACGTCTTCGTCCTTCGTTTTATGGTTTCGCGGTTTGTTGTCAGAGTTCCTTCGCTTCACTTCGGATTCTTGTAAGAGGTGTTGCCATGCAGCTGGGATAATGGAATGTTCTCTATTGTTTACTGTGTTGGGGTTAATGTTGATTAGCCAAAATTGAAAAGCCTATATAAGGTATATTTTAAATGAAATAAAATTAGTTTGCTTTTCATTAAATTTATATGAAATCTTTAGGTTATTTTTAGATACAAGTTCTGATTCTAAATTCATCACTGAAAACGAATTATTTTGGGATGAATCCCTTTAATATTCACTATTTCTAACTCTTTCTCTAACTGTGCTAACTTAATTTTCTTGAATTCAGAATTTTATAAGGTCTCCTTATTAATATGCGGAGTGTGACACCTACCGCCATCGGTTGGCTAAAACGATAACTACATTATTTGTCTAGTTGGAAGAAGGTGATGATTTAAAGTTAGATCAAATTAACTTAGCGATTTTAATTTAGATAACTACAAGTATTGTTGTAATCATTATGAATTCATATCACAGACATTAAAATAAGTAGAGTTAAACTTTCATAACTTTGACTGTTTGTAAGTAAGTGATAAGAACTTAATTACTTTTAATCTTCAAGTTTGGGGTTCAGTTGTCAACATGGTGTCTTTCTCTAGCTGCGCTAATTATATTCTTTCTAACTCTACTTTTTATTTTACTTCTTTTTTCGATTTAATTTCCTCAATCATGTAATCATCTACATTTTCATTAGCTCACTAAAAATGCTCACATTTCTTAATAATATCCTTTAATTCGACAAGTTAATCATCCTCTCCTATACTTAAACCTAATTCCTCTGTGACAAGCTTAAGCTCATTTTTTCATAATTTTTCAATAATAATTGACCTCATTAAATTTAACAAATACAGGGGTGATTGTGTTCAGGTATTTTACTTGATTTCAGGTATTTTTTTCATTTTCAATACCAGAATTTCAATTTTTTTAGTAAATTCACAAAATAAGACTAAAATATCAAATTCATATGACTGCTAAACCTAATTAAAATTAATACTTTCCATAATGAGAAGATTGGAGCTCTCTGTAATAAATTATATGTCCTCTACCCATACGAAAACATTTTCTCGCTACAATTTCAGGTATTTTTTTTATGGATTCACAATCACATCTGCAAATAATATATTCAAAAGCAAATTCAACGATAATTTCTCTTACCTCAGTTCGTTGTATTCCACTTGGATAACACTATTGTCTTGTTTTTTATTAATTACTTGTCAAATAGTAATTACTTGTCTTTTTTTTTTTCCCACTTCAAACAAATCACTCTGTCATTTTTTTTTTTTTCCATTTGTTCACAAAACATTGTTTAAAACGAAACTTTAAAAACAAACTTTTTGTTTTCTCACACTGAGAACAAATAATCCAAACTTCTTTTTTTTTTTTTTTTCCCCCTTTAATAGGTACAAGTCCCCTCGGCTCAACGTACCATGTAAATACACTTTATTTTTTAATCATATTACACAGTATAAACTCAAACTTTATTTATTTCAAGCTGCCACATTGTTCATGGCTACTGAACACATTTCTCTTCACAACAGTAACTCCTTTCGCTTCACTTCAAAACTCTCTACAAGAAATACAAGTCATATGTGGTTTGACGTTAGCACATGCAAGTGTAACATGGTATGTTTTGATTGAGATCTTTTCTTAAGTGATGCAATTATTAGAATTTTTGAAATTAAATAAAATACGATATTTCATTTCATTTGTTGCCATTTGAAAATAACTGTTCATGTTGAGAGATAAAAGTTCCTTTGAAACAAAAATGTTATTTATCATTAAATGTATGTTATTTCTTTCTGTCAGACTCAAATGGAATCAAAATACAGGGTTCATACTCATCAGGGAAAACCTGGAAAACAGGGAATACTCAGGGAGTTTGGAATGTGTTAAAAAAAAGTCAGGGAAAATAAAAATTTTCATTAAAAGTCAGGGAAAATCGGTTATAAAACCTGGAAAAACAACTATTTTCTTTCTCTCAAGTTATATTTTTCTTGTTTAGCTTTGTATCAAAATTCAATTAAGTATTGTGAAAATACACATGTAAACAATGATTTCTACCTGAATTTCTATCATGGTCGACAGTAATATGACACCATACAGTGCAAGTAGCTGTGTATTTTGTCCTGTCTAGAGGAGCATTTCTTGTAATATGTCGCTAATATTACCTTGAAAATTGTCTGGAAACACAGGGAATTTTTCCCCCATATATGAGAATGAACCCTGATATAGTAAAAAGGATTAAACTTATTAAACTGTAAATTTAATTAAAGTTTATAACAATTAAGCTTATTTTATAATTTTTATTGATTATAACTTTATAAAATGCAAGGGCTAGAAAATTTGTGTTACTAAGTTTCTGGTATCAAAATAAAAAATATTCAGTAGATGCTAAGATATAGTCATCAGAAAAATTCTTGAATAATAGCAGTACTACCTGTTGCCTGATTAACTTCTAAACTGAAGTGCTTGAATATCGCTCTGCTGTAGGCACTGTGGACCTGGGTCTGACAGAATGCTGTGAGGAATCTAGCAACGTGTTGAGATTTTTATTATTATTAAAATGATATGAAAATAGTGATTCTTTATTATTATTATTATTATTCATTTAAAAATAGTGACCAGTGAAATGGACAAAGTCTGCTAGTGTTTAAATAATATTTAAACTTGTGAAAATATTTTTAGCCAATAAATAAAATGTGTGATTCTAAGTTCTGCTATAAAAACTCTTTTCATATTCATAAAAAGTAAACAATTCTAAAAATATAGAATATTTTATTTGCAAACATTCTTACTATTCTTCTGAACAAAAATATTTTTACACGAAAACGTAGTTAAAAATGTATAGAAAAATGTTTCTTTTTATAAATAATTATACAAGTCAAAACATACAATAACAATGTATTGCACATCTTCAAGCTAAAAGTATTAAATATATAGTTTCTCAATCTTGAGGATACAGCGTTCGTAGCCATGGTCTTGGAATGTACTGAGCACCATCATAGTTTTCAAAATATTGATCAATAAGAGGATGAAATATCTAGAATCATAAAAGAAAGAGATAATACATTTAAAAATAAATTGAATCGTAGTAAAATATTTACTTAAATTTAATTGAATGAAAGCAAAAATTAGTAAAAAGTTTTCTACAATATCACTGATATTTCTCCACTTTATACTTTTTTACTTTTTGAACATATACGGTGTATGGAAAGTATTTGCAAAAAATTCAACTAAGAGGTTTTAATGTATATATGTTACCATAAATACCCGAAATCCGCTTTTAAGCATAATTACTAGTAAGAACACAAAGTATCATGTCAGTAATTTCGCGTTCTTACTAATGACAACGGGTTATTACTGTGAAGGTTAGGAAAAACACCATTTAAATTCAGCTATTTACTGAATCTTTCAGTTAGAACTCATCCTTACTACATGTATAACAGTAAGCAACTGAAAAAATTAATTTATTTTTAAGTATAGAACAAAACATGATTAGTTTAAAGATTATTTATTACGTTGCAAAATACATTTGATTTCTTTATTATTACATGGGCCACTATTGTGACATTTTGAACTGTGTAACAGTTTATATCAAATTCTAATCTGATGTTTAGATGATTTCTGTCTGATGCAACATTAAATCTTTAAGATGCATTGGACAAAATGACCTGAAGACAAGACTCAATTTACTTCTGTAATTGTTATTAATATGAAAGTAATTTCATAAATATGTAATTAAATGAGCATTTATAGAAAAGTATTTAATGTTATTGATATTTTCTACTTAAAATAACATGACAAGTAAAAACGTCATTCTATAAGAAAAACATTATATTTAAATGTAATATTAATGCATTGGTCATTGCATATTTTTAGTATTTGATATCATGCATATTCTTAAATTTGGAAATGTTCAAATTGTGACTTAGGACAATAGATATTGTCTAGGTACCTTAGACTCTGGAGCTTACCCCCCCCCCCCCCCCCCCCAAAAAAAAAAAAATAAATAAATAAATAAATAATAATAATGATCCAATAATGCAAATCATTTCTACATGCTAAAGCAAGAACTTCTAGCTTATTGTTCATATCACACATTTTTTTTTCTTCTCTAAACTAGAGTTTTTCTGGGATTTTTCAAAGTTTTGATGTTTTCTACAAGATTTTAGGTACATTTTAGGGTTTCTCATGTTTATTTTATTTATTTACAGTAACAGGATGTGTACAATCATAAAAAAAAAAAAAAAAAAAAAAAAAAAAAAACAGTAGGGTCAGGTGAAGTAAAATAAGTCAGTTTCAAAAAATCTCTTTAAATAAAATCCAAACATTTTTTAAATTCCAATTTTGCTGGTTTTATATATTATTTATATTAGTCTTCATTTTGTATGCAAAATTAACTGTAACTGATAATTTTTAGTTACAGCCAGTAATTATTTGTGTGTTTCGTATTAGTAACTCGAATGTGTTGCTAAGAAAAGCTTTGGTTTTTAACTAATTCAAAAGCAAATTTTACAGTATTTTCTTATCACATTCCAAAAAACACATTCTTAAGATGAATTTCCTAAATTTTTGTGAAAAAAAAAAAAAAAAAAATATTAATATTTTGGAGTAAAAAAACACATGTGGGGTACAATAGGTCAGGTATCGAATCATGTTAGGCTTAACAAACATTAAGTTACTTTTTTTTGTGTTTTAAATAACTCCATATGTATTCTTTTAATGTATTAGTTTAAAATTAAGCTATATATTGTTCTGGAGCTATTTCATACACATACACATAGATATAAAATTATTTAATGTTAAGAGAAAAAAAAAAGCAATGCATATTAAAAACTGAATCAAAACATTCAGTTTGTAGGTGAAATTCAAAAAGTTGTTTAATTCGAGCTTATTTAAGAAGGGTGCCAATTTTTCATACAAAGGGCAGGCAGGACACAACATTCTCCTGAAACTGTCTGAGTGAAACTCTGCAGTTTAGCATCAACTTCAAATGCAAGAGTGGATGAATCTAGATCATCAATCACCAATTTGACAAATTAATTCTAGTGCAACTTCAACAGTCATGGAACAGGATAATATTTATATATTCTCCTTTTAAGTACATAAAATCTGCTATTATAAACACTTTATCACCCAATCAAACATTGTCTTCTAAAGAAGCTTTCAAAAATGCACACAGAAAAAGAATCCATACGCAACAGAAAACAAGAGTAATTTTAACAACCATTTTATTTTTCAATTGATTGTATGACACAAAAATCAACAGAGATGCTAAAATCACAGAAACATCAACTGTAAATAAACAACAACAACAACAACAACAAAAAAAAAAAAACGAGTTTTTCTCATGAAGAAAATTTGGACAGCATCAAAACTAAAATTCGTAAAAGTTGGACTAATCAATTCGTAAAAGTTGGAAAATGTGTTAAAATAAAATTTCTTGGGAAAAGATCAAAGAAAATATTTCATGGCATCATTCTTTCAACAATCATGAATATTCTGAAAATTTTGAAGGGATAAAAAAAAGTTTAAATGGAAGCTCCTATTGGATTTTCCAGAGAAAGATATTTCAAATATAGATGCATCGTACATTCCAAATGTTCTTCCCAAACTAATGATGGACCATAGAGACATTTTTTTTTTCTCGAGAGAACACAAAATCAAGTTTTTATCAAATAAAGGAATGTGTATTTGTAATTTTATTTGTATGAAGTAAATTGTATTAAAATTTAAAACAGTTTTAAAGGATGACTTATTTTACCCCAACTCATGGGGTAAAATAAGTCACAAACAGCATATTTTAAAATTTATTTTTCAGTACAAATTTTTTTTTTTTTTTTTAGATATTTCTCTTAAAATGCCATGAGGAATATTCATTTGCATATTTTGTGCAATTTTTTAACAAATGGAACCAATACACTTTCTGCTGTCTAAGTGCAAACGTAAAATATGCTGTTTTTGACCTATTTTACACCACCTGACCCTAACTCTCTTTCAAATATTCTAAAAGTTACTTTCTCCGTTTTTACAACTAAATTTGAATTTTAATAGTTAGTTGTTCCTTTTTGAATTGAAAATATTTTCTTATTTTATTTGTCAGTTATATGTGATAGTCAATAAGAGAATTGTTCATATAAGTTTTCTTGTTTACTTATTTACAGGTTATATAAGTGTGTGTGTGTGTTTTTATGCATTTTCTATTAAAAATTAGAACCATGGAAAAGTGGTGTGAGTGGTTCTCTTTCATCAAACACCAAATATGCACTTCACAAATTTCTTTCTGTCATTTGCATTCACGAATTAATTATATACAGAATTTGAAACCTCTTAATTGCTTCTTAAGCTTGTTAAAGTTACTAGATGTGCATAAAAATCAACAAAACCATCCATTGTTAGGCTCAAGATTTCTTAATATTTTTAAAAAGAACATGAAAAAAAAAAAAAAAAAAAAAAGTTGAAAATGATATTTTTTTTTTTTTTTTTTTTAAGAACTGAAAATATAATCTAGATTTAGTAATAAATAGTATGAAATTTTTAAGACTGATGTTCTATTCTGGGGATTAGACTTGTTTGGGATGATGCCCTACAGGGGGAAAGGGGGGGGGGGGTAGTCTTTATGAAGGACCTAGGCCTGTACTTATGCAAGTTCTAGAGAAAATTATGGAAAATCTGGCAAACTCTGAACAGGGTTTAAGCATAATACTTCCCATCTACTCTAGAATTGCAATATTAATGGCACCAATTTTCATAATAAAACTAGTATCCAACTAACAATTTTTTTTTTGTTTTCATTTATGCTAGATACAATAAATTTTAAGGCCATGATAGTGTGATCAGTAAGAACACTGGGCTTGAAATTGTAAGATTGCCAGTTAGATACTTGAGCTGGCCAAAGACTGTCATATACACTAATGGGGACTGGTGCATATTAAATTTTTTGTAGTTGCAAAGTTCTCTAAGTTCCTATAAAAAATCATACTTTTGGGGACATTGGATCAAGGAGTACTCAGCCTTGATCTGGATCAAAATTATGAGCTCTTGTTTGCTGGTTGATCACTTTTACCAGTTTGCTGAGCTAAAGTCATGCTTTTATTCTTGCATTGCAGTACTCTTTAAAAACAGGAAGTGCTCCCATTTCACTTTAATTTGGATAATTTTACTACCGATTCTAAGTTTTCAAGTAGCATTATGAACAACACAATAAAATCCTATATGTTGTAATATCACAGAGTGACTTTAAAAATATTTTATTATATGCACATAAGATAATACAATATTTTCTGAAAACAACAAAAGGTTAACAAATCAATTTCAATTTTTGTTTATGAATTTACATCAAAGCAGTTAAGTTTTCTTCTTATATTTTTTCTTATAATCAAACAGTAAGAAGCATAGAAAGATATGATTACATCAAGAAATTTGAAGCTGCTGTACATCTAGAAACATGACTTTGAATAGAATAGCAGCATGATAAAATTCTAATAAAATCAAGGGGTCAAAGAAATCACATGGGAAAATAAAATAAAGGAATTTGGTTCTTAACTTTTGCTGATGTTATTTCATAATTCTGCTGTAAATAAATGCTTGATTCTGTAAATAAAACACTCTGATTTATTCTCATCTAATTTAGCACATAAAATAAATGGAACATCTATATTACTGTTTTTATTTTTCCTCACACACTTCTTGATGCAGTTTCTTAAGATCAATATCTTTCCCAGATGTAAAAATTATAAGAATTTAAATTTAGATATATATTGTTTGCTATTTAGTAAAACAATAGCACTGAAAAATCTAAACATCATGTTTACATAATTCAAACAGGACTAAATTATTCTAACATGAAAATTTAAAACTGAAAAATAATAAGAATTAAAAGCTTGAGTATTATCATAAAGTCAACTACAATTGTAGTTTATTTAAAACTGAGAGGAAAATTTTTAGAAATTCTTACCAGCCATGAATTATTTATTTATTACCAGCCAACAATATATGATATACAGTCTATAAACTTTACAGCAAAATTTACACAAATGTAAGGCTAATTGATCATTTAGCAGAATTCTTTTATGTTCCCAAAGCACTGTTTCTTAAAATATAGTGTTTGGTATAAAATAATAACAGCTTAAAAAGATAAAATATAAAATAGTTACCCATCCAAATACTGTTCATGCTATTGGGAAGAGTATTTTTGACTTTTACACAATTTTCTGGCTGTTTTACTACATTGAATATTGACAACGAAACAGACTAACTTAAAATTCACTTGCCATGTTCAAAATATTGCTCTCCAGTGGCGAGTAAATCAAGCATTTTCCACCCTTGTTTTAAATATGAAAATAAGATTTATAGAATGTAGGCCTAAAAGACACTTAATTAACCATGGCCATGTAGTTAAAAAATTTGCTAGAAATGTATAAACAGAACTATAACCTAATAAATAAACATTTAAAATCAAACTGATAAAGTTTTCATTATCCAGTTACATTTTTAACTATGTATGCAATATTATTTAATATAACAAATCATGTGAAAATGATCTTCAATCAAATCAGTACAGCGAATGTCAATAGGAAAAAACAGTTACTTTTACTATAACCAATATTTTAAAAAGATATGAGAATTTAGAGATGATGCCTAATAGGAAATGCAGAAAGCAATGAAAAAAGATATTGAAACAAAGTACAATATAGAGAAAATACAAAGAAAACTAAAATATAGGAACACTTTTCATGATTTTTAAAAATACATAAAAATAGAAAATAAGGAATAATTTGAGCCTTACAAAATGGTCAAGAAAAATTGCTGTTAGCTTGTCTAGTCCATAGATATAGTAATAAGACATAGATTTATCAATGAGAGGGGAAAAGTGATGCCTTTCATTTGGAAAACGACAGCCGTTTTACTCTCTTATGGATATCTTTTCCCGAGTGAATATACACGGGAATAGACAAAGATAATTTAGCAAATAAAATTTATGTACTAAAAGAGAATGAAAAATCCCAGATACCCATTTTTCTTTCTTTCTTTCTTTTTCCTTTCTCTTTCTTCTTCTTTTTTTTTTTTTTTTTTTAAACTGTACTCTAGTGTACACATGTCTGCACAAAACTGATTTTCTTTCTTTCGATATTTATTATTATACTTCTTTGAGATAAAAATCGTCTGCATTCATTATGAAAAATAATTTAAATAAATTATAATTTAATAAATAATTTGTATTGCGTAAATTTGTGTAGGATTATAAATAGAAGAAAGTCTTGTGGTGGTCACAACATACTAGTTATACATTAAAAATTCTGCAGCTGCTAACTACATTTAAAAGAATTTTGAGAATTCCATATTACTTACTAATATAAAATATTAAAATTTAAAAAAGCATTCCACTAAATATGAAGACAGTAATTATTTCATAATAATAACAAAGCAACTGATTATAAAATTTATATTTTTCATAAATTACTTTAGAATATAACTTATTTATGAAAACTTATCCCATTTCTTTTCATATATTTATTAGAACACTTAAAAGCCACGCAATATTTCAGCATTTTCAAAATTCATTACCATTCTATTCTATTATTATTTTCGAGTTTTAACTCTCTAATGGCTGATGCCAAAAAACTTTTTCGGTATCAAAAATCTTTGTTCGTTAACATGGGGATGATAGATCTATATAAATTACTATATCTATGGTCTAGTCTACTATAAAATGTTTTTATATGAACAACTGTTTAATCCTTTATAACACACTTTAAAAATAGTGTGATTAATTTAATGCACACAGGTACAGAAATATTACAAAAATTAAATTAAATTAAATATTAGAACAGCAAAAGGTGTATAAAATAAAGATTACCTTAGTATTTTTTATAACTTCAAGATTATCTTGAGGAGCATATGTCAACTGTGGTGTCAGCCTGTCTCTTGTATCAACCAATATAGCATAATTTGGCATGTCTTTCCACATCTAAGATTAAAATAAACTGTAAATATGAAAGTTTGTATTGGAAAGACATAAATTTAATAATAATAATAATAATAAAAGAACATACTTTGTTCTTTTTATTTATGTCTTCAATCCAAGATAATGGTGCCTAAAAAGAAAGAAAAAATGATGAATGAATCCTTCAATAAAAAATTTGCTAAGTGATGAAAAGATTCAACATATTTGTTTACTGTATGAAATTTATTAACTCTTATTTCTTCTAAAAATTTAACTAAAAATATATTTAAAAAAAGAATGAAAAACATATGTGATTTGCATAGATTATTAACACCTTCCAATGGACATTATTTAACCTTCAATGTAGTCTGCCTACGTCAAGGCGCGAAACTTCCGCTCGCCAGCTCGCCATTGGCAAGTGGAATTTTTACTGTTTAGAGTAAAAATTTGGTCTTGTTATAGATAGAATTCTTACAAGATACGGTGACAGAAAACATTCTTTTTATAAAAAAACAGGTCATATTTTCCAGTTTTTTACTGAAACGCCAATGATTTGCACTTGTAATGATTTGTAAGCAACAATTTTATCGAAAAAGTTATTCTGAAATGGCTATTTCAAATAACAACAATGAACAAGTTATACACATCGACATTCCGTCTGATGACAAAAATAAAATGGACGAAAAAGACATTTCTAATATAAAAAGTTAAGCAAATAAATAGATAAATAAGGAAGCCTAATCTTTCATAATAAAAAGATTTTCACAGGATATTGTATGACAAAGAATTTTTTCTTCAATGACTCTTTGAATATATGTTATTAGACATTTTAACCTTTTCCAAATCTCAAATACAATACATTATAATGATTTTTAATTACAGATGACTATGAAACATGATGATATACGACACATTTTAAATATATATAATTTTAGTCATATTTGTAAAAGCCTTTCAAATAGTTTGGAAAAATAAAAAACCCCAAATGCGTAAAAAATAAAAAATAAATAAAAATGATCCAATTTTGTGGCAAGTAAAGCTTTTTTTTCGGCGAGTGTAATCTGAGTTGAAACTTCGAGCCCTGGCCTACGTGATCACATGACAGAATGACAGGAAAAACAGACTAATAGAATTCATAATCACTCTTAAACATTGCTACAAAATGTTAAAAACACTTAATACAAACAAAAATGCAATTTTCAATTGTAGCTCATAATGTATCTGAATATTTTAAGGTGCCTTTAAAATGCAATTTTTGGTCAAAACTCCGATTTTCTATTATTGGTTTAGTATTAAAGTCTGACATTTTAGCTTTCTAAATCAGTTTAAATTTTGATTCTATCTTGCTTAGAACTTGAGTTACAGGCATTTTAATATTAATCACTGGCAAGTTTTTGAAACCAGAAGTGACCAGTGTTTGTTTACATAAATGTTTTACTCAATATAAGCATCAAAATTTGTTACTGCATATAAAATGAATTTTAAAAAATAATAAAAAACTTTGAAATAAATCAGGAACTTATTAAAAGTATTTTTTATTTAATAGGTAAAATCTGGTTTTTAATTAAGTTTTCTGCTTTTTCTCAATATGAGATTTTTAACATTTTGCTTTATCGCAAAACGTTGTAACTCCAAAAGTTATAATTGAAACCTTACGAAACTTTGACAAAATACTCTAGAGGAGTTGTTTTAGGGATTGAACTACAACAATGAATCTAGCTAAATTATTTTTTGTTTTTTTGTTGATAGAAGTTATGAACTGTCATGTATATTCATCATTTTTTCAGCATGTAAAATGTTATCGTCTCTAAAATATTAAATAACATGGTTATAGTTTTGAGAGTAGTTCACTCCCTTAAGGACCTTTCAATAATCGAAATAAAATTTACAGAATTAAAATATGTTTATATAAATTTGACTTATGATGGTTTGAAAAAGTGCTTTTTTTTTCTTTTTTGAAAATTTTATGTATATTTTGAGCCTAATAAAAATATTTTTAAATTTGCATATTTTTTCATGTTATTCACTATTTTCAACTATATTCTATTATGTAATGCACATAAACAGGCAATTTTTCAATTATAAAAAAAAATCACCTCTGACAGTAGGCAGGCACCTTAAGGTACCTCTGTAAATCAATGATAAACATACCATATTCTACAGAAACTTTTTTTTTTAATTTTTTGTGGTTATGAATAATAAATGTCAATTTCATTATGATTTGTGAGAAATAAAGGTATTAAAACATCGTTTATAGAAAAATCTCTCATAGAATGCAATGCTTTAGGAATTCTTTCAACTGTCCCTATATAGAAGCCAGTGGTGGTATTTATTTTATTTTCAACAGGAAACATTACATAATGAACTTGAATAATATATATCAGTTTCAAGAAATTCCATGAATATTTACGGGTATTAGAGCACAGACAGATAGACAAACCAAAGTCAAACACTTTCCAACTTTGTTGAAAGTGTTATAAAGATGTTTCAAAATAAACAATTCCTTGTCATATGAGCAAATATTTAGAGCTTATATATACTAACTTATTATTTTTTTCCTCTAAACTACTAAAATATTTCCAATGGCATCATATAGTTTTTGGAAAATAAATAAGAACATGATATAATAAAAAAAAAACTAATAACATTTTTTTTTTTTTTTTTTTTATTACAAGTATAATGACAAAAGCTCAAATCTTAGAAAAAATGTTAAATCTCCAAGACCTTTTTTTTTTTTTTTACCAATCTTTTTTCAAGGAAGAACTTTAATTTAAAAAAAAAAGGGTGTGTGTGTGGATATACTTCCTAATAGTTTTTTATATTTCAAATAAACACAGTAGAAAAGTGATAGGTAAGAATCAGAGTATAAAATCTCAGGGTTTATTATTCTAAAATCCTGAGATATCAGTAAATTTCAAGATTTAAAAAAAGAAAAAAAAGTATTACTTCTTTAAACAAAATTTGGCTATTTTTAAAGATTATTAAACACATAAATTTATATAGAAACATTAATCTGCCCTCCCCATACAGCACAGTCTGATCTCTAAAATGTAAAAAATATATTGCAGGCCCATCACACTAACCATGTAACATCTCAGGGATATTAATGAAATTGAAATGTGTGACATGATTTATCTGCGACACAAAATGAGACATCACATGATATTGCACCAGTGATGGACCTACAACTCTTCAAGCTCAGGGCAGAAGTCTCATTGGGACCCCTTAATCCTGGACGATAGGTCTAACGCCCCAGCCCTACCCCACTCACTCCTCGATGTCTTTTTCTAGTCAATTTTGTCCTTTTATTACTTCTGGGGTGAGCCTTTTTTTTTTTTTAAAAAAAAACACACTTGACATTGTGAGTTTTTTTTGGTTTTCGTCCCATGCTATTTCTATGGGGGTTTCTTTTTTTTTCCTCGTTTTCTACATTCTAAAGTGCGGTGCTTTCTATTACTGAGGCCCCTTTACTGAAGTAAATTTTAAGAATGATTAAAAAAAAAAAAAAAAAAAAAATCATGATGAGGGGTCAGCCTTACTCGCCTTGCCTTAGTCAGGCTTTGCATAGATGAGTTTTTTGGTATTGGAGTTGTTGCTCTATAGTCAGTTTTAGTACATTAAGACTCTTTAGACAGGAAAACTATGGCTTAAAGTGGAATTGTAACAAATAAAATAAAAAATAATGGGTAACAACATCACTAGAAACATGTGTATAAAGTTTAAGTTCTATGGAGGGCCCCCTGATGACCAGAGACCCAGGGCAGCCCATTCTCTTCGCCCTACCTTTGGTATGCCACTCTATTGCACTGATGCATGCATGCAGGGGTAAAAGACAGTCAGAGGTCTAAAAATACTGATTTTACTGACCAAAATTGGAAAAATGCTGACTAAATTTTAAAAAAATACTAACCAACTTTTGAAAACAGAACAAAAAACAAATGTTAAATGTTGTACAGCCATTTTTTTTTTTTTTTTTTTTTTTTAAATTTTGGAATGCAAAATAAGTTTATTTTGATAAACTTCAAAATTTATTATCTAATAAAGTACATTTTAAATGCAATAAGTAAATAAACTGCTCAGTAAGTTAAAAATTAAGATTTTTGTTAAGAATAAGTAATGAAATTTTAAATTAATTTTTAGATTAATACCAATAATTTTTAGATTAATTTTTAAATGAATTGCTCCACGTGACTGAAGAAACCTAAGTTTTAAGTATATATGTATCTGGTGAAGTTGTCATGCCATTATTTTTATTTGCATTCATTGTAATTCCACTTTAACCCATTAAGCACTAAAGCTCCCGCTGCAGAAACATTTGAATAAGAGTTTTTTTCTCTGCAAGTGATAAAGATAAACATACATTACATAAAATACTGAAGTGCTTAGCTTCATTGGTAACTTTTTCAAAAAGTTTATTATATAAATTCTATTTTTTTTCTTTTTTTTATTGTATTCAAACAAAGATGTCTGTTTTTACTGCATAAGAAAAAGAAACATATCTTCTAACAAAATAATTTGTTTTTAATTATTTAAACTACATATGATTAGAAATGCACATTAAAACCCAAAACATACTAAAATTAAAAATTTTTCATTGGGATTCATATAGTGGCATTTAATGGGTTAAGCAGTAGTAGTTTTCAGTCTAAAGAGACTTATTGTGCAAAAGAGGCAATAGCGTGGCAATCCCAAAATCAAATGAAACCATTTATACAAGACCTGATTACAGTAGTGCAGGCAGGACCAATGCCCCTGGTACCCATGTTGTGTTGGGCTGACTAACCAATCTTAACTCACTTCAATGTCTTTTTATGGCTATAAGTTTAAGTAAAGTAGTGCAAGGAGGCTTCCAATCAGTGTGGCCCCAGTGAGACTTTTGCCCTAGGCCTCGAAAGTTGTAGAACGCACAAAGTGAAATGTGCAACGTTTACGAATGTATACTAGGTTTAAGAAACCAACAGGTCTTATTAAGTTGGTTAAATTTAGGATCTCAATATCATTAATGAATGTTTTATTTGGCACACTTTTATGTTTGAGGTGGGGGGGGGGGGGTAGAAACAAAAGAAAACCGGTTTTAAGTTTATATAAAAAAAAGTTCAAATATAATTAACCCTTTCATTCCCAGCGATGCCAATTGGGATCATAATGTTTACGATTTTTTTTCTCCTCACCTAAGACTCCCACAGATTCCAAGTAAATACTATTATAAACTAGATACCTTTCCCTACTTATATGTATTTTTTATTTTTACCGGTAAATTGCACTACCATGCCCATTGGTGAATGAAATGATGCTTGTATAAGCTTTTCTCAAGTCCATGAAATATGCTGAAATAAATTTCATTTTCAGCACAATTTAAGTGAAATAACAGTCCTTACAACTACTTTATTATTTGTTAAAAGGGTTATAAATAGTATTTTAACCATTTTTAAGCAAATATATCTTTGAAATTTTAATATTTTTATTTACTGAAAAGTTACGATTCCAAATGGCATCTGTGGGAGTTGAATACAATTCAAGAGACACCTCTTGATAGCTGTGTTGTTTTCATTTATTCACATGGCTATCTTGTTTTGATTCGTACTAATACTATTACTAGTGCTTTCGCATATTATTTTGAAACTTTTGCTATATCTATTTAATTAAATATAGGATTTATGCTTTTATGTTCTAATTTTTCAAAATGTCAAAGCGAAAACGAGAAATTCTGTCACTTGACAAAGCAGTTTATTTACTGATGAATGGAGAGTTTTCAGATGTTGAATCAAAAGACTCCAAAGAAGAAGTTATTGGAAATAGCATAGGCAATATATCTAAGGATGGTGAAATGCAAAATGGAATTAACAATAACTCAATTCATATAGCCCAATCTCTTGGGGTAAATTTGATATCGAAATAGAAGGTGAACAAGAGACTGTGATAGAAGATACTGAATTTGAAAATGAGTTGGAAGATAATGAACTGAGCATTATTGATGTAGATAATTTTGAAAATCCTCAGACAGGCTGTGAGATTCGAGGTAATATAAAAAGAAAGAAAATGAATTTGAAAAAGATTAAAAGTAAACATAATTCGAAAAAGAGCCTGTTCGAAAATGTCTCTTGTATAAAAAGTTCATGAGAACTTTGATTGTACATTTCAAGGACAATTTTCAGATCCACCGCCTGAATTATTTACACCATATGAATATTTTGAACTTTTTTGTGATGACAGTATAATTGAAAATTTAGTGAATCAAACTAATTTATATTCATGTGAAGTAACAGCAAAATCAATAAACACAAATAAAGTTGAAATGGAGGTTTTTCTAGGAATTCATTTCCTGATGGGCCTTGTATCTATGCCAGCATACAATTATTACTCGAGCGACTCAACATGATTTCCCTTGACTGCAGACAGCATAACTCGGAATCGCTTTCACACTTTAAGAAAATATCTTCATGTCAATGAGAATAACAAAAATATACCCTACTGTCAACCTGGCCATGACAAGCTTTATAAAATTAGGCTGCTGATAGATGCACTTCGTAAAAACTTGAAAATGCTATAAAAAGAAGAACATATCAGTATTGATGAGTTTATAATCCCATTCAAGAGCAGAAGTAAACTAAAGCAATACGTCCAAAACAAGCCGCATAAGTGGGGCATAAAAGTTTTTGCACGGTGTGGTGCAAGTGGCATGTTATATGACTTTGAAATCTATACTGGAAAAGATACAGTACAGGTCAAAACTAAACTTGGAATCAGTGGAGACGTAGTACGCTTGGTGGAAACTGTCCCAAAAGATAAAAATCACAATATTTACATAGATAATTGGTTTTCTTCTTATCACTTAGCTGTTCAACTTCAAGCCTGTAATTTATTGATGGCAGGAACTATACGTTAAAATCGTATTCCCAAAATATCTGAAAAGAAAGGTCCATTCACCAAAAATGAAAATGATTTAAAAGCATCTGGACGTGGAAGTTATGATTATGCTACCGATGATAAAAATATAACAGCTGTAAAAGGGCTTGACAATAAATGTGTTACTGTGATTTCTACATTTTGTGGAGTGAAACCTGTAAAAGATGTGCAGAGGTGGTCTGTTTCATCAAAAACAGTATATTGATGTGAAACAACCGCACATTATTGATATTTATAATAGAAGAATGGGGGTGTGGACTTAATGGTTAATGTCGTAGAACCTTATCGTGTTGGTATACGGGGAAAAAGATATTACTTCAGAATAATTTTCCATTTGTTAGATATATGCATTGTGAATACATGGCTGCTTTATCGAAGAGAATTGCAACAGTTGTCAGGTTTGAAGGAAAAGTATATGCCACTATCTGAAGTTAAGTCATCCATCACAAAAGCCCTTTTGATGATCAACAAGTGCCAGTGCCTTAAGGGACGACCACCAAAAAATTCTGATTATTCATCAACAGAAATCAGAAGACCACAATCCATGAAAACAATTCCTGAAGTCAGATATGACAACATAGCTCACTGGCCTCAGCACACAGACAGAAAACAAAGATGCAAATTATGTATTAAGTCATATTCTAGACTAATGTATAAAAAATGTAATGTTCATTTGTGTCTAAGCAACACAAAAAACTGTTTCAAATCTTTTCATACCAAATAATTAACATTGCAGTTTTCTCAGATACTGAAGTAACTTTTGAACAAATATATTGTTTTGTACTAACAACAGTGTCAATAAATATAAATATTGCTATTTAATTTTTTTTCTTTAAATACATAATTTCTTAAAAATTGTATTAATATAAAAAAAAAAAAATAGTATTCAAATTATTTTCATGAACTCCCAATGATTCCAAATGGTATCAGTCACATCTTGACTTGATCAGTACTTTAAGTCCCAATGATGCCATATGGAATCATTTTAAATTTTAATTAAAAAATTAAAGGAAAAATTTTTCCTTTCTATCTTTTCATTCTGAATGCTAAGTGAGTCTATTTTACAGATTTCAGATTTTTAGAATGAAAAATAAAAAGTTGGGAATGAAAGGGTTAAGTCAAAAGTACCGACTTTACTGACCAGATTCCTACAATAACCAATACTGATCAAGCTAAAAAATACTGATTGTGATTTTGCTAACCATTTTTTCTCCCTGTACATATGACTTCACAATAATATCTCTGTCATTAAGAAAACTTGACAGAAATTTATATCTTATTTAATACAGCAATCATTTTATCTGTTAAAATATAGAGTTATTGGTAACATATTAGTTACAAAATATAATAGAAAATAAATAAAAGTTCATCCTGTTACAGTAATAATAGTTTAAAAATTCTGTAAAGTAGTAACTATCTTTTTTCTTTAATATATGCTTACCTTTGCTTTTTCATCCCAACCAATAATCACTCCTCTATATTTTAAAGTCTTATGAACCACAACTTGCCCAACTCGAAATTCTACAGTGGGAGAACGATGACTTCTAGGTTCTGGTGACACTATAGTAATTTGAAATCGAATAATTATAACTAAGTTTCACTCTTACACTTTGAAGTACATTCATCAAATACTTTAAAAGAAAATGAAATTAACATCATAAAATAATACACACTTGCAAAATATCCATTATTTTGCTTAAATTTCATTACTTCAACAGCTGGTGATTCTCCTAAGTCATCAGAATCATGTGACGAAGGAACTATGGGTATATTTAAGAGATGAAACAACCATTCTTTCCATGCATTTAAACTCATATATTCATCATAAAATCTGGTCACATGAGTCATAAACCTAAAATATAGAAATAAATAGCAATTATAATTAATACAGTAAGTATGGATGTAACAAATTTAGTTGTAATATATAACAGATATCATTAATCTTGTAACTGTAAATGATGCAATTTTAATATGTGTATTCTCTAGAGCCTCAAAAAACTACTGGTGTATTTTTTGCAAAATGATCTGTATATTACAACTTTTGAAATGTTTGATCTGACAAATATTAGGTACCAGAAAGTAATGTTGTTTTTTTACAATCAGTTGAAACAGATGATTTTTAATTATAAATAATCAAAGTAAACCTTACTTCTACTCCTCGTGTATGCCTGAGTACTTACGGGCCCCTTCGTCAGAGGCAGCTTCGCGGCGGCTTGCTTACTTTGTGATGGTCTCCTTTTGTGTAGCTCGCAAAGTCCAATACCCGTTATGGTTAAGACCTTGTGCCGGGTCGTTGCCATAGCAGGTAAAAGGATTTGACAAAATTTCAATGGTTTCGTGATTTGCGGCATAAGTTGTGTTGTTATAGTCGACAAGTGTACGAGTTTCGCTGAATCTGATATTAATCGGTTCTTTTGCGTTAGTTTTGGTAAGGGCAGTGGTTATTTTTCCAAATTTTGTATCTGCAATGTGTTCTTTAATGCGCTTCACAATCTTTCGCTTTGTCATGCTGATGTAGTAACCAGTGTTTTTATTTTCATTTGTAAACGAGATGCCTTACCAAAACTAACGCAAAAGAACTGATTAATATCAGATTCAGCGAAACTTGTAAACTTGCCGACTATAACAACGCAACTTATGCCACAAATCGCGAAACCGTTGAAATTTTGTCAAATCCTTTTACCTACAATGGCAACGACCTGGCACAAGATCTTAACTGTAACTGGTATCGGACTTTGACAGCTACACGAAAGGAGACCATCACAAAGCAAGCAAGTAGCCGTGAAGCTGCTTCTGATGAGGGGGGGGGGGGCTCCTGCAAGTACTCAGGTGTACACGAGGAGTAGAAGTAAGGTTTACTTTGATTATTTATAATTGTATGCTTCTCGCTTCAATGATTTAAATGATTTTTAATTAGTTTATACTTTTTATCAATTTTGTAATCACCCTTGTTATCAACATCCTTTAGGCATCTAGTGTGCAAGATTTCAATGCAGGATCGATAAAAATCAATTGATTTTCGAGTAAAATCTCTGTAGACTGCACTTTGGACATCATCCAAATATTAAAATTTTTTGCCACCTAGAAAATATTGTAGCGGTCAAAATGTCAAAATGAATGTAAGGTACATGGCAGAATATTGGGCAAGTATGGTAGATGAGGTAATAGCTTCCATCCCAATTCATTACTTTTTTTTATGGTTTATCTTGCGCAGTGCGGTCTTGCATTATAGTTTTCCAGGATAATGCCTTTTCTGTTGGCAATTGCTGGGCACTATTCAATTAAATATTGATTTACTCAATCCAGTTGTTCATGATAAAAGTCTGCATTCACAGTCTGTCCAGATTTCAGCACTTCAAAATGAACTACCCCACGAATATTCTACGAAACTCACAAAAGTCCTGTTTGTTGTGTAAACATGGCTTAGCTGTACTTTGTGACAATTCAATCAAAAGACAGCCACTGCCTTTTTCATTTTGGATTATCATAAAAAACCCATTTTTAATCTCCAAAGATCTAATGATCAAAAAACACTTCTGTATTGTGCCTATGAAGCATTAAATTCCATGTGCTCAATCGGTTAGCTTTGTTTCATTTGGACAGATTATGTGAGACCCAAACACTTGCCCCAATTACTTATCTTGCAGCAAAAGTTCTTGGATGGTAGACCAAGGTTGATTAAGAGAGTTTGATAGTTTCTTGATTGTTTGGACATGGATTTGTTTCCACTTTTGAACATAACATGTCATTGTCTAAAGTTAAAGGGCAAAATTAACGGTCGCCACCGGCCACATGGCGACTAAATAAAAAAAGATGGCGATTAAAAATTATGCATCGATCGCCACTGAAGTCGCCACTTTTTGTGATCATTAAAAGATTCTAAAAATCGAGCGACGATAGGCAATCGAAGCCTTGTGATTTCCAATCTTTTTCCATCCATGGCACAAATGTCAATGTTCATTTTAAACTTGCTTTATTATATTCTACAACCTATAAAGAAGTAGAATTGTTTAATATATCTCACTCATATAATTTTTTGGACCCCCCCCCCTTTCCCTCCCTCTAATGATCTGTGATCACACAGTTTATAGAAAGCTTTATAATTTCTAGTCATTCTCCATTTGCTGCAAAAATATAAATATCTATTTTAAACTTACTTTCTTAGATTCTAGAATCTGTAAAGAAGTAGAATTGTTTAATATCTCTTATTCATAATTCTTGTAATCCCCCCCCCTCCTACCCTCCAATGATTGGCAATCACATGCTCCACTGAGGCCTTGTGATTTACAATCTTTCTCCATCCATAACATAAATGTAAATATTCATTTTAAACTTTCTTGATTAGATTCTAGAACCTATGAAGAAGTATATAGATGTATCCCCCCCCCCCCCCACAGACACACACACATGTGCGCTCCATTTCAACTAGCAGTTAATGATCAAATGTCCTGCAAAGCACAATCTTTTTCCATTATTATCTCCATAGTATTTAGTGCATATTTAACCCATTTAAGATATTTGACAAATGTGTGTATCAAAATTTGATTTGGCTTAAATGTGTATTTTTCCAAAATTTTTGTATTTGCTTTCTTTTGAGTAGAAATCTTCCTTTTTTCTTTCCATTTTAAAGTAGAAATCTCCCTATTTTTAAAGCTATAAATTTGGCAGCTAAGTAAATTATTTTTAACAGGGGTGATTGTAACTCAAAGGTAAAAACCCTGAAAATTAGAGCCTTAAACTAGAAAAAACCCAAAATATCAAATAATACTCTAACTATTTAGGACAGTAGCCCTCAATCCTTTTATATTTCATTCACATATCACCTGGATAACAAATGAACAACCAATTAAAGCAAAAAATTACTTTATAGGAAATATGAAAATACAGATGGGTTAGAGTAAAAACCCTGAAATCAGGGGTAAACCCTGAACACAAACACCCGTTTTAATGAAGCAGCTAATTTTCCATATCTATACTTTTTAAGAGGAAATATTTTAACTCTATTGAAATAAAATCATTTAAAAAAGTGTGTTTTTAGAAATAAGAAACAATAATAAAACTGCTAACTGTATTTACACATGACCATGTAAAAGGTTGTGATGCTGATGAATCAGCTGATTCATTCACTAGAAAATATCAATATGAACTGTGAATGATAACAGCTTATTTCACTTAAATAAATTGAAAGAAAAGAAAAAAAAAAAAAAGTACTACTGAATTATCTGAAAGATAAAAACTTTTGCTGTTATTATTACAGCCCTAAGCAGATTTTAATTTAGGATTTTTAAAAAGAGCGCAATTACAAATTACAATTTCAGTGTCCCTGTGTTAATTTTATTATTATATGTATTATTTCTTATTTTCATATTTTTCTTGTGGTGATTATACCGCAAAATGGTAACAATGCTTTTTGCAGTCTAAAAGAAATAGTCTTATCATGTGAAAAGTGGCCACTAACTTAAAAAAGTGGCTACTAATGAAACTGACAGTACCGGCCACTGGCCACTAATGAATTTTCCCAGTTTTGCCCTTTATCTAAAGTTGTTTGGCTTCCTCCTGACTGACACAAGTCAGAAAGATCAAAATTATCAAATTTGAGCTTTAAAAACCACCTTTTGCATTTACAAAGGTTTAATGTACTTGAATAAACATCACAAATGATTTTTGAATCAACTGTTGCATTACTAACCTTTCGAAACTCAAAAAGCATACAATGGTGGATATGGTGGGTGATTCTTAGAAATATTCATATCTGAAAATGGGACTTTCACAAAAATCATCGGATTTAAAATGGATTCATCACAAAAATAGCACAGGAAAATTACGTATTTTAGAAATCAGCCGCAAAAAATGACATTTCAGTAATCAAATTAAAAAAAAAAAAAAAAAAAAAGCTGATTTATGACTAAATAATTACACATTTTTAGAAAAATGACATCTATTTTAGCAATTAGTTTACAATTATGTAATTTTAAAAATTAGCTGTAAAATAATTCCGTATTTCTATAAAAAGCCACAAAATTATACGTATAATGCAAATCATGTTTGAAAAAAGCAAGAAATTAATCGATTAGCATCAAAAGCCTTTTTCAGTGATTAATTGCGATTAAACATAAATTTTGTTAATTAGCGGCGAAATGATTGCGTATTTCCGTTATCGGCTACAAATGTATCGCGATTTACTGAAATCAACTGAAAAAAAAAAAACTTTTTATTGGCTAGCAGCCAAATGATAGCATACTATAAAAGGAAATTTTTT
>OZ005655.1:99522269-99697269 GCA_963930645.1 Salticus scenicus
TATTATTAGTGGGTATGCGATCCCCGTATTTGTGAAATCTACTTCAAAATTATTCACGATTTCCGAGATTCCGCTTTGAAAAAAAAAAGGAAATTTCATTGATTAGTGGAAAAATAGTTGGGTATTTAAGATTCAGCTTTCAGAAGAACACATTTTTGATAGATTAGTAGCTAAATAATAGCGTGTTTAAGCAATCCGAATACATTCGGCATAATAATCGCCGTTCCGGCATGATAATCGCATATTTCAGAAATTGAAAAAAAATGTGCAATTTTTTACCTATTCGGAGAAAAAAATAATTTAGTTCCAAGTAAATGTAATTTTTTACAATTAGCTGTGAAATAATCCGGTATTTTTTAATTCATCTGTAAATTTTCACATATTTCTTTATTAGGTTTTGAAAAAAGTGCGTATTTCATCGATTAGCAGCAAAGTTTGGTATTTGGGGGATGTAGCTTTAAAAAGGGCTCAAATTTCATCGATTAGCAGCCAGATAATTGTATATTTCGTTAATAATTAACCCCATTTTTGATATAATTAACTGCAAAAATATCGCGAATTTTAGGAATCAGCTTTGAAAGAAGAGTGAATTTTATCAATTAGTTTCAAAATTATAGTATATTATTAGCAATTATTTGCTATTAAACGTAGATTTTGTAAATTTGCAGTGAAATAATTACGCATTTCAGCAATCGGTCGTAAAAATATCGCGAATTCTGTCAAATACGGGAAAAACAGCATATTTATTTAATTAAAGGTAAAAACGTAATTCTACCTCCGCCCCCTACATTTTGTAAGTGATATATTTCATTCAAAAATGTAAAAAATTTTCAAAATTGTTTCTCATAAAAATCTGATTTTGCCTTGGTACATTCTATGATATAATATTATCTGTACAAGCTTTTTTTTTTATATCTGATTTTTCTTTTCTTTTAAAATTTCATTATTTTGTTTATTTATTTATATCTTGGATACATTGCTGCTATAAAAAAAAATTAGTAAGTTTTTTTTTTTTTTTTTTTTTTTTTTTTTTTGGGGGGGGGGGGGCTTCATTTTGTAAGTGATATATTATGAAGATGTTATAGTGCCCTTTTTGAATTATTGAGAATATTAAAGTGCCCTTTTATTGAGTTCCCCCCAGCGGCCCTTTTGTTCTAGAGTCAACACTAATACAATCTGTTTGCTGGCAGAACGGACACCCGTTTGACCAACTGATCGTGTTGCATTAAACACCAGCCCTAATGTAATGTATTGATAACACACTGAAAATTTTTGTCAATGTTTTGATGAAAATATTTTAAAATGTATTTCGTTAAAATGTCTGTAATACGTGACTGGGTGAGTTGTATTAAAAAATATTTTAAATATAATAGAAGTGTCTAAAATATGTCGTACCTATAGAAGTCTAGCAAAAAAGCATCAAATGTGAAAATTTCAAAGTTCGCATTAAACATTTAACAAAGTTATAATTTTTCTTTTTATGTTGCCTTCCCCACTATTCTCCGGTATCCCCGATTGCCAAATTTTATTGTTCTGCGATGTCTGGATGTTTACATACACTATAGTTGCCCAGGCAGATGCACAAATGCAAAGACATATTCATTTATTAGTATAAATACCTACATATATACCTGCATTATCCAGTTTTTGTAATTTTTAAGTATTTTTAGACTTTTTAAGGGGGCGGCAAAATAAACATCAGCCCCGGGCTAGTTACGCCATTGCTCGGCCAAGTAGTAAAAGACCGAATACCCGGTACTTGGCCAAAGTGCTACTCCTGTGCAGCACTAATAAGGATTGCTTTTTTGTATCCCAGTGTAACATCTAAACTTTGCATGCACACCATATGTTGTACTAAATAAATCCTCATCGTACTGAAATAGTAAATTGTACAATTTCCTCTAGTTATTTTATAATAAAAAAAAACTACGTGGGGCCTTGTAAACTAATCAAATCCTAACCATCCCTTATTTTATAGAAAAAATGGTTTGTGAACCTTAAAAATGCACATTAATTTCATTATGATGTATGTAATATAAAAACATTAAATTATGTTTTCAAAATATATCTATCATAGACTGCAATGCATCGGAAAAATTTTGTGAATCTCTGTACTCAAACCTATTGTGCTATTTATACCATTTCCACTAGAGAACATACTCTAGTGAAGTTAAATATAGAATTATTTTCAAGATGTTTCATCATAAATGATAAATACGAAAGGAAATTAGAATGCAGAAGGAGAGAAAGACACACAGACTAACTGAAATCTTAAGCACTTTTAAAGATTGTTGGGAAGTATTAAAACTCTTAATACAATCAAAAATGCAACTAAAAAACTGTTCAATTCTGTATTAAGTAACTTCAGATATAATACTTCTTCACTTTTTGGAGGCAGATAGAAAATCAGCATAATAAAATTACTAGAAAATAATAAAGGTTCTAGTTAAAATAACTAGAAGCTTTTCCTTAAAACAGGAATAAACTACTACGTCAGAAACGCCAAAAGAAAATTATTGAGGTGCATACAGCTGTTTCGGTAGCCTAAAGCGTACCGTCTTCAGTGCAAAAAGAATTCTGAATCTGGAGAAGTGCACGTATATATAGGAGAGGGACCGGATTTAGTTCAACCAATGGGATTACGGAAGAGGTGGGGAGTGTGGCCAATAGGAATTAAGGAATGTGTAGCTGTGTATACAGTAGAAAAATTAAGGAAATGTGGACTGAATGTAAAATTTCCAGCAATTAGACAAATAGGGAACAGCGAAATCACAATTTACAAGGTTTTTAAAATTTTTATAAATGTGAAAAGCTTCAAAGAAATCGAGTTCATGAATGGATTTAGGTCTGCAAATTATTTTAGCTGAATTAAATTTAAAATTATGATTTTCCTCCCAGCAATGTTTAGAAATAGCCGATTTATTGGTTTCTTGTTTGCGGACGCAAACAAGGGTAAAAATGTGCTTTTTCTTGGCGATTTTTGATGAGTTTTTTCCGAACTCGCCGAGTCTGCGCGGTGTCGTTTTTCTCTCCCGTCCTTTCCAAAATGGCGGACAGGAAGCACGGTTTCCCAGTTTTTATAACCGTTCCAAGAAGGCCGATTTACGCAATTTAAAGCGATTATGTAAACATAAAGCATCAGAAATATCTTACAAATACTTGAGTAAAGAAAAATACAAATTTAGCGTCAGAAATATCTTACAAATACTTGAGTAAAGAAAAATACAAATTTTTCCGGACTGGAAGCATGGTTTTCATACCCATCCTTTCGAAAAGGGCCGATTTACGTACTTTAAAGCAATTATGTAAACATAAAGCGTCAGAAATATCTTACAAATACTTGAGTAAAGAAAAATACAAATTTTTCACAATTGTTATCAACTAAATCTAAGAAATATTACAAAACAAAAACAGCACAAGTAACTTAATATACATAAATAAGCATTTAAATAAAAAAGAAAGTTTATTTACTTACCCGTTTTATAATTTCCGTAAAAAGTAGCATTTTCCTCGAAAAAAAGAAATATCCCCTCTAGCATCACTCTAAACACTAATCCAAAGCTTTTTTTCAGCATAAACATTCAATTGTACAAAACCAATAAACGCTACTCAAAAGCTTTTTTTTTTAAGATACTCAATCTAAATATTCAATTTTACAAAACCAACAAATGACAATTTTACCTAAATAAGAAAAGCGGCACACTCAAACAACATTACTCTTGGAAAAACGAAGAAAATAATCTCTGGAGATTTCGATTTTATCATGTACACCAACCACATCAACACAATTTCAAACCGTACTCAAACGTATTTCTTATGATATTCAACACAAATAATCAATTTAAAATAAATCGCAATTTCTCAGAAGAAAAACAACAAACAACGTGTGCGTCCCTTGCCTGACACATGATGCAATGAAACGGCCTACTGTTGCCAAAATTCAAAAAACAAAAGAAACAAATCGAAATACCAGACTCTTTCTGAAAGGACCAAAAAAAAAAAAACAGAGAATACAACAATAACCTTAAATATAACCCAGATAAGCAGAGTGCATTTAACGTCACACTACTACTGCGTTATGGGCGATAATCTCGGAGATTCGCAAGTAATGTTGCATTTAACATCGCACTAGCACTACCCTTCGGCGACAATCTCGGAGATACGCCAGTAAGGTAAGGTGACCATATTTTCAAACACTGATTTGAGGACAAATTACCGTTTGTCCCCAAATCGAAGTAAATGTCGAGGACCTTGAAAACTCTATTTGGGGACTTTTTCGAGGACACGATAGACCAATATCTATATGCATTATTAATAAAAAGAACTCTGATTTATACATTACAAAATGCTTTGAATCACTTTTTTCTATGAAAAATTGCTGAGCCTAAGGTAAGTTTATGCAAATTAAACTATCCCAGCATTATTAAAATAATCAAGTCTATAGAACCCATTTACACTTTATTATGATCAGGCCCTGACTAACAGCAGGGCATACGGGGCAAATGCCCTGGGCCCCCCTACAGACGTATGCAGAAATTCTGCAACCTAAAAAGCTCTTTTGCCACTGCAAGGGGGGCCCCCAGAATAGGCTTGCCCCGGGGCTCCAGGTACCCTAAGTCGGGCCCTGATTATGATGATAGGAGAAAACACAAAATAGCACCATTTCATTTTAATCTTTAGAATCCCCACTCCCTGAAATGCAGAAATTATTCCCGATTATATAACTACAAGAAATAATTTCATTAAGCAAATTTTATTTTTCACTTAACATAAATCGGGCAAGATAGAATTTATATACTGATTAGTAGTGCATGATTCTTTCTCTGCTCATGAAGTATGAGGGTCTTTATTTCAAAGTTCCGTTGATTTTCAAGATAATCCAATTATTAGACTGCGATTTTGATTGGATTGGAATAGATGGGTTTTACGTCTCATTAGTGCTGTACAATGGGCAATTGGCGACAGTCTAGCACTTACCCCCACAGGTAGTCCGGAGACATGCCATCACAATTTTGATCCTCCACGGAATGGACTGTGATTTTGAAAAAATACACGCAAATATTTAAATTTCGGGACATTTAGCGTCCCCGAGTAGTCAAAGAATTTTTGGGGACAAAAAATAGAAAAGGCCAAAATTCGAGGACAGTCCTCGAATTTCGCGGACGTATGGTCACCTTACAGTAAGGTAGCATTTAACTTCGCACTAGCACTGCGCTTCGGCAACAATCTCGGAGATACGCCAGTAAGGTAGCATTTAACTTCGCACTAGCACTGCGCTTCGGCGACAATCTCGGAGATACGCCAGTAAGGTAGCATTTAACTTCGCACTAGCACTGTGCTTCGGTGACTTTTCGCAGGAATGAGTAATATGCACGTTTGTACGGTCCGCGTATATGAAACCAAAAAAAAAAAAAAAAAAACTGGATACCACACCCGCATTGTGCATGAATGTATAAAACCTACGAAATTTTGTTTTGCAGCAATCAGTAAAATTAAAAAAATCCCTTTATTTTGCTTCGTTACTCATGTCATAAAGCTTTTTCGCCGGAGGGCCCTCCGCGTCCTCGGTGCCTCCCGCTTGCGACGCAAAAAAAAACATTGCCCCCTTCCAAAAAATCACTGCTCCCCCCCAAAAAAACACTGCGCCCCCCTCCAAAAAAACACACTTCACCCCCCCCCCCCCAAAAAAAAAAAAAAAAAAAATCACTGCCCCCCCCAAAAAAAAAATCACTGCCCCCCCCCAAAAAAAACACTGCCCCCCCCCCCCAAAAAAAAAAAAAAAAAAAAACCCACTGCCCCCCCCCAAAAAAAAAAAACAAAAAAAAAATCACTGCCCACTCCCTCCCCCCTCCAAAAAAAAAAAAACACTCCCCCCCAAAAAAAAAAAAAAAAAAAAAAAAACACTGCCCCACACACACACACAAAAAAAAATTCACTCCCCCCTCCAGAAAAGAAAAAATAAATCACTGCCTCCCCCCCACACACACACAAAAAAAAACACTGCCTTAAAAGCACATTTTATCCAAATGATGTCCTCCGGACGAAATGTCGTTTTGCAGCGACCAGTAATATGCACGTATGTACGCGTAGCGTACATGAAAACCACAAACAAAACATCACTCTATACCTCACCCGCATTCTGCATGAATCTCTTAAACATACGAAATTTCGTTTCGCATCGATCAGTAAAGCGTACATAAAAACCAAAGAAATATCACTAAATACGTCTCACACAAACTCCATGAATCTTTAAAACGTAGGAAATTTCGTTTCGCATCGATCAGTAACCCGTATATAAAAACCAAAAAAAAAAATATTACTAAATACGTCTCACACAAACTCCATGAGTCTTTAAAATGCACGAAATTCGTTTGGCAACAATAACGTACGCGAAAATCATAGTTTCAAAACATCATGGGGAGGTTACCACATTTCAAACATCGATCGTTCAGCGGCGCATAAACACCGTGGTTACTAAGGTTGGCATCTTTATCCGCGAGTCGCCAAGAAGGACCGTAAAGCACATTCCAACCCAAACAAGAAACCAATAAATCGGCTATTTCTGGTCCTAATCTATTCTTTGCAGAAATCATCTCCCTGTTTCTTCTACAGTCTGTACATGAAATTTGGTTTCACTCCATTCAACAGTGTTAGTTGCAGACCCTGTGGCAAAACGTTGGCGACACAGCGACATTGTCGCAGAAAAGAAATTGTCACTTGCAGAAATATTTGCCTATAAAAATGAAAGCTATTTCTAAATTTCAATAGAAAATTGTGTCTTGTATTCAAGAATTCTGCATCCAGGGGCGTAGCGAGCGGGGGTGGGGGGGGGGGGGCAAGGGGGACAGGCTGCCCCCCCAATGTTGAAGATGGATAATGTAGTCGGCCTAGAGGCAGCTGTACAGATTGAAGTTTTTTTTTTCAAGCGGGAAATATATCGATAAAAAAGTATTTGACCGTCAGATGAATCTCTTTTACATTATAGCTCTAACACTCAAGACAAACCTTCCAGTCAACTTTTCAACAGATAATCCGATTGATCTTCTTCTGATTAGCTTTCATTTCAAGTTAAATTTTTTTAACTTCGTACAAGCCGAATTTTTCTGTCTATTCCAGGTTGGAAACTCGATGAAATTTGTTTTGCTTTCGGCTTCGAAGTGCAATAAAAGTATTCCATTCGGCCTATTGACAGATAACCCGATTAAATTGCATTGCTTTCGATGCCAACGTTCAGTAAAAATATTCCAGTTGGCCTACTGACAGATAACTCGATTAAACTGGTTTGATTTTGGCTTCGAAGTTCAATAAATATATTCCAGTCGGCCTACTGATTGATAACTCGATTAAATTGGTTTGCTTTCGACTTCGAAGTTCAATAAAAGTGTTCCAGTCGGCCCATTCACAGAAAACCCGATTAAATTGTTTAGCTTTTGGCTCCTAAGTTCAATAAAAGTATTCCAGTCGGTATATTGATAGATAGCCCGATTAAATTGTAATCAGATTGCTTTTATACTCAAAGAAAATTTTCTTCCAAAATGGCCCTTGTTTATCATGAAATTTTAGAATGAAAAAGCCGACTTTTATTCTTAGTCGGTATTTTCGTCGTCGGAAAAACCTCTTTAGGACTTTGGCTCTAACAATCAGTAGAAGCACATCCGCCTATTGACAAGTAATCCGATTATTATTATTCATTATATTATTTTACAGATGATCTTTATTTATCACAAGAATTTTCAGACAAAATACGCCGACTGAAAAAGTATTTTTTCTTTTGATAAATCTCTTATGTACTATAGCTCCATGCTCCAAAGCTCAATAAAATTTACTCTAGTCGTTCTATTAACAAATAACCTGATTCACATTTTTTCACATAGCCTTTATTTTGAGGTTGGATTAATCTCTTTTATTTTGGCTCTGAATTTTATTTAAAACAGTCCTATCGGCTAAATGACTGATAATCCGATTGATTTGTTGCTCTTTACCTTTCATTTCAGATAAAAAATTTGAAACCAGGAAAAGATTCGTTGAAAAAGTATTCGGTCGTTGAAGAAATCTCTTTTTTCACTTAGTCATAGAGCTTTTCAGTAACAACCAACTGGGTCTAGAATCTGATAAAGCCAAAATAGAGAGTGGAACCAATTCATTCTCTCCCCTATGTACAGTCAGAAGAAATAAATTGTTGACATGTTAAAATACATCCCAGGCCGCGTTCGTTGGCCTAGCCGTTCGGAGTTTTCCGCGGTTTTTTCCGAAACATGCGTAAATATAGGCCAGAAACCCTTAGAAACCCCCCACGGAGGGCACTCTCCCTCAGGCCTAGGACCTACAGCAGTCAGTCGGTCTTATTGCCAAATCCACGCTAAAATACATTTTATGAACATATAAATCAATATTTGTTGCAGGTATTATTCACTGGATGCTCTTTAATATCACCGGAAAATATTTTTCTGATTGTATTTATTACTATGCTGAAAAAAGAAAAAAGGAAAAATTATATTTTAAATGAGATATTACAGCGTACATATTCATTTTTGTAAGGCCTCGTCAGTATCCGATACTTTTTGCTGTCGGACGAGAGGTGCAAATTTACAGTCTTGGTCACTCTTGTCGGTAGCCGTTCAGAGTTTTTTCGTGGTTTTCCCTTAAAATCGCATAAATAAGAACTAAGACTCATTAAAAAGACCCTCACGGAAGACATATCACCCTAGTTCTAGGTCCCTCGTATAGTCAATCTGACTTACTTTCAAACATACCTCATTTTTGTGGGTAAGGCACATTTTTTGTAGTTTGTAATGGGCAAGAATTTCTTGAAACAATTACGGTCTTTCAGGAAAACAGCTTTTTTCTTTTTTCCCCAATTATTAAAAATGCATTTCTCTTTTTTTTTTTTTTTTTAAACATAACTGAGAACATTAATCTGATGATTGCAGTGTTTTTCCACCAAACATTCTTTTATAAATCCGCATACTAAGTGGTTCCGGACGTTTTCCATCCATCCATGATTTTAAAAATGTATCTAAGAGCAGGGGAAAAAAAAAAAAATAACCTAAGCCTGTTTTTATTTTCTAAGTAATAGATTGAAAATTCTCCACAAAACAGAATTTTATTTAGTGCAGCAGGACTTATTTTAATCTAGTCTTGCATGTAAAGGCATGCAGTAACTGTGTTTCATTCTCTAGAATCGGTTACTATATTCATTCTTACGATGTCTTTGGTATAGCTTATCATAGGATCTCGTTGGCAGCTTTTAACGTTTTGTTGTCATTTTAGCGCTGGATTAAAATTGCTATAGCAGTTGAGTAAGTAAAGATCTTGTCGAGAAACGTCCGAGCTGCTTTGATGCCCAAATTTCGAAAGGCACAATTTAAACGATATACAGGGCTACATAAAAACAATCTTTATAACGCTTTCTCTTTAGAAATAAAGCTTTAAAAAAATCTTTTGTAAAATTCTTTATTGCACAGCTAAAAGAAAACGCACTTTTGTAGGTTTGTCATTTTGCGACAATGTACTACAAAGTCAATCACTATTCGAGGTGAGAGCTGCACAAAAGAAATCTGTTAATATGTTCTTTAAAAGAAAGAAATAGGTATAAGAATTTTTTTTGTGTGTAATTTTTTTCTTTTTATCTAAAAACAAAAATTTTTAGTGCATCAACATTGAAGTAATATATATATATATATATATATATATAGTGGGTAAATACAGATGAATTTTTTGTTTCTAATCAACGCAAACTGCAGTATTTTTCATTCATGTTCAGTCGGACTTAAGCCAGATTTGAGTCGGCTAATTTTATATTTTGCCCCCCGAATATTTATTGTTCGCTACGGCCCTGTCTGCATCAGTCTACTAATAATACTAATGTCTTTAGAGTTTACACGTACATATTATGTGTAAATAAGAAAATATGTCAATACTGGCTTGCAGTAAAGGTTTACATGAACAAGACTTGTCACAGAAAGCATAAAATATTTCTGTCATAGGGGTTGCAGATGCCTCCAAACAGGGAAAGTTATTTTATGGTCACATTCTATATTAGAATTAAGACCACGAATCTACATAGTACATCTCGGGTGATATTTAAAAAAGATGCCGCATAAAAAGTTGATTGCACATTATGTCTGATCGATATACAGACCATAAAATGAGAAAAGAAATGTGCGAAAATCATGCTATATTATGCAAATGTTGTGTTTGTTTTATGTTAACTTTTATAGCTTATAAGTGTCCTAACAAGATTAATTTATTGTTATTAAACTTTTTCCTAGGACATGGAAACCTGGAAAATTTTAGATCTTCAGATTACATTTGTTACGCAATATGCAACTAATTTTGAACACTGTGAATTTATTGACATATATGACGCCAAATTTAAATTATTTCATACAAAATAGTTATACAAACAAAGTCAAACAGCAGACACACAAAATGTACAACATTTACCTCTTTAATGCATAAGATCTACTTGATTCGGAATTTCCCCAATTTTGAACAATAAAATACTGTATCGGCACACAAGAAAATAAAACGACGGCCACCAAAACATCTGTTATAGTCAACGTCATCTAAGCAAACTCACAATTACAGCCCTAAGCATACTAAAAATTTAATATAAATATTGTCAGCTGTCAAACAAAAACATACGTGTTGTTATTGTTGTAAGATCATCATATTTACAGTCAATGTTACAGTTACCAATATGTTTTGCTTTCCATTCCTTATGCGACCGAATTTTTTTTATCTTAAAAATAAATTATTTTCTATCAAAAATAATATCTATTAAGGCATGTAATTTTAATTCACCTTTAAATCTATTCAAAATTAGGAAATATAATTAATGGAAAACTATTATTTATTTTACTTATTTGGCATCAAAACAAACAGTGTGTAATCTGCAGGATTGCATCCACGGAGTAGAAAGAATAGGAGGGGAAAGTCCAATGGTGCCCAGCCTTTGAAAGTGGAAGACGATATTTTTGTAAATATTGAGGGCGCTGTAGTCAACTTTCTCCCGGTTTTCCTTGACAGGAATTTTCGGTTTTCGACTGCTTTTGCTGCAAAATAAACTATTATTATTGCTAAAAGATATTTTAAACGACACAATTTTATTGTTTTCTCTTTCAACTTTTTTTTCTTTCTTGCTGATATGTTACGATCTTTTCTTTTCGTTTATTTATCAAACTCCAAGTCCCTTTTTTAATATTTTGCCAAATAGTATATAAAATTTCCATAAAAATTCAAAATAAAGTTTTTTTTTTTTTTTCTTGTTGTGTTGGCTTGAAGCATCTGCAACTTTCTTTCATTTTAATTTTTCCTGTATTTGGATTATTATTATTTTAATTCTTGCTTTTGACTTAAAGATTTTTTTTTCAAACTCTAATATATATATTATATTAATAAATGCTCATACAGTATCGGAATTTTTCGTAATGTGTGAAACTGGATAATAAATCAATAAATATTTTTCGAAATTGTTTAGATTTTCTTTCTTTCATCAAAAATATGTTATCTTAAAATAGATTAAAAAGATTTTTTAATTTATATCTTTTCTTGTAACATTGAAAGCCATGACAATGAAAGAAATAATAATAATAAAACTTGCGACATTTATTTTAAGATCATTTATGTCTTTCTCTCACTTATTTTCTTCATAGAATTTGCTAATGATTTTAAAATCAATGATAAGTTATTATTATTCAAAAGTGCAGATCACTTGGAAATGCATTTAAAAAAAGAAAGAAAGAAAAGGATGGGTATCTTTCAAAAGAGCTCGTCAATACCTGCAAAACGAATGGTTGAACCATCGATCTGGTATAATTTAAAATAAAGTTATCGATTTTGTTTCATTTTTACCAAAAAAAAAAAAAAAAAAAAAAAAAATTTTTTTTTTTTTTTTTTTTTTTTTTTAAATTGTAATATTGACAATAAAATTGACTTTTTTTTTTTTTTTTTTTTGGATATTTGTGTTATACTACTTCTATAGTATGGAAGTCGTCTGCATTATCATGGAAGATAATTTTTTTTTTAAATAATAATTTTAATAAATTATTTTGACTGAGTGAATTTGTATAGGAAAATATAGAATAAAGTCATGTGGTGGCCAGAACATACTAGTTTTAAGATAGTTTAGAAAATTAAGTGGTAAAATTGGATATTGGCAGATATCCTGGTATATATATGTGGTGGAACACAAAATCGGCGATAATGCAAAATCGCAGATTTAAAGAAATAGTCCTGTCGTACCAAAAAGCATTTTCCTGTAATTTATTAAACAAAAATAAATTTATTTATATCTATGTATAATTTTTAAAAATTTCGTTCAGTAACGTACATTATCAGGATTTTTTCGTTACTATAATCGCAATAAAAAAAAATGGTATTATACATACCTTTTGGAACACGAGAAATGCCGGGTTCGAACCCAAGTCGCATTAGTCATTTCAATCGTTTGGAATTTTTAATTGTTTTCACCAAATCTTACATGGATATAGGCTAGGCATTCTTGGTTTCTTAGAAAGATCTCGACAGAGGATATTCTCCCCACGCCTTGCTCCTTCGTGTAGGCAATCTAGCTTAACCAGCACACCACTCCTCTACATATTTTAAAAATCTTAATAGAATTAATACACAGATACAAAGTTATAATATAAATCAAAGTATTTAATATTTGAAACAATAATTAAATCAATTAAATTACGTAGATTGAATTAGACCTGAAGAAATCCACTTTCAACACTCGCCACATGGCGACTTAAAAATTGATAAAATCGCCATTCCCCTCTTCCCAACTTTCATAAGCATGAATTTCCTTAATCGATTATGTGGTTGAGAGGTTCAGCTCTCAAAGCTGGAAAACAGGAAGTGCCGCGTTCATCGCAGGTTGCGTTCATTAGCCAAGCCGTTCAAATTTTTCTATGGTTTTCCCCGAAAGTAGCGTAAATACGCATTAATACACCTTAAAAAGATCCCCACAGAAGGCTTCCCTAGTAACTATAGAAAAATACAAATGGTTTCGTCGACTAACGTAACCTGTATTCAAACCCGGCACTTCCCTGTCTACCAGCTCTGAGCGCAGAACCGCTCGGCCACTGTTAATAAGGTGGTGGTGGTGGCGGTGTGAAGGTTAAGGCCAATGGACTGGACGAGGTTCTTAGGCCTGGGTGGTGTGCCCTATGAGGGGTGTCTTTTTGAGGGTACTAGCCCGTATTTATTCAAGTTTGGGAAAAAACCACGGAAAACTCCGAGCAGCTAAATTGATGAGTGCGACCTGGTATCAAGCTCGGCGCTTCACATCTACCAGTTTTGCACGCAGAAACATTCGGCCACTGCTTAATAAGATGGTGGTGTTACTGTGTGAAGGTTAAGGCCAATTGACTACACGAGGACCCTGGGTCTTGGTGGTGTGCCCTCTGTGGTGGTCCTTCTAAGGTGGTGCCGGTCTGTATTTACGTGTGTTTCGGCGAAAATCACGGAAAACTCTGAGTAGCTAGGTTGACGAGCGCAACCTGGTATCGAACCAGGCACTTCCCGTCTATCAGCTTTGAACGCCAAACTGTTCGTCCACTGTTTAATAAGGTGGTGGTGGGGGTGGTGATGTCAAAGTTAAGGCTGATTGACTACCCGAGGATCCTAGGGCTGGGTAGTCTGCCCGCCGTTTTGGTCATTCTTTGGAGTCAAAGCCCATATTTACTCGAGTTTTGGGGGAAAAAAACACCGAAAACTCTAAGCGACTAGGTCACCGGGCGCGACCTGGCAACGAACCCAGCACTTCCCGTCTACCAGATTTTAATCGTAGAACCTCTCGGCCGATGACGGGGTTTTTAATAAAGATAATTAACGTTTTTAATAAAGATAACTAACTTACCGAGACATATGTAAATTAAAATAGTTTAAAAAACTTTTAACATTAAAAAACTATTGATAATCCAGTCAGATATTTACATATAGCACATTCGTTAAAGATGAATGAGTTTTAAAATAAAAATAATACATAGTTTAAAAAAATCATATTAACCTATATAGTAAAAAGAGGTGATGATGAATTTCCCTGTAATTTGTTGAAATGAAAATAAATTTAAATATATCTCCACACAATTTCTAAAATTCCTCAAATAACAGAAATTATCATAAAATTTTTACTTATATTTACGTTTAAAAAAACTAGTCTGTTTTGTCCACCACACGACTTTCTTCTATATTTTCTTATACAAATTCACTCAGTAAAAATAATTTATTAAAATTATTATTTTAAAAAAATATCTTCCATGATAATGCAGACGATGGTCAATGGAAATTCGTTAAGGATTGATATGGTTTTAAATAATAATAATGTATGGTTTAATGTTTCAAATCTCTAAAACGAAAAAAAAAAAAAAAAAAAAGAGGGGGGGGGGATTTTTAAAAAATATAATAATAAAAATAAATTAATCTGCTTATTTTTTATTATTATTATTATTATTATTATTATTATTTACGTCAATCATGCACATTATCATTTTTTTCTCTAACATAATTTCAATTATATATATGTAAATATACATATACATTATTATGCACGTTTTAGGATAGGCGTGAGGTGCCAAATTAGAATCCAATACATCCTCGCCGGCTTAGCCGTTCGGAGTTTATCGCTTGAATACCAGGGCATTTTAGAAAGACATAACCAGATTTATCGTGCAGACAGTCGGCCTTAATTCCTACATCACACATAAATTTTTAATAAAGTGTTGGTGTTTGAATTAAAGCCAAATATCTACACTTGGGACTTGCTCCTAACAGGAGATGCCCATCGTGGGGGAGGGGGGGGGGTCCGAAGAGTTTTCTAGCCCATATTCATGTAATTTTCGGAGAAAAAACACAAAAAATACGAATGACTTCGACAATCGTAACCTGCATTCAAACCTCGCACTTCCCATCTATCAGATTTGAGTGCAGAACCTCTCGGTCACAGTTAATAAAGTGGTGATGATGCTGGTGTGAAGGTTTAGGCTGATTAACTATACGAGGGTCCTAGACCTGGGTGGTGTGCCCTCCGCAGGGTCTTTCTGAGGGGTCCTAGCCCGTATTTACGAGAGTTTCGGCGAATATCACGGAAAACTCTGATCAATTAAATCGACTAGAGCGACCTGGTATCAAGCCCGGCACTTCCCGTCTACCAGTTTTGCATGCAAAACCTTTCGGCTACTGTTTAATAAGGTGATGGTCCTGCTGGTGTGAAGATTAAAGCCGATTGACTGCACGAGGGTCCAAGTCCTGGGTGATGTGCCACCATGTTGTTCTTGATTAGGGTCATAGCTCGTATTTACGCGAGTTTTGGAGAAAACCGCGGAGACCTTCGAGTAGCTAGGTCGACGAGCGAACCCGGCACTTTTCATCTAATACATTTTAATCGCAGAATCACTTGGCCGCTGGTGAGGCTTTTAATAATTAGATATATGTAAATTAAAATACTTTTTTGATTTTTTAACATTAAAAAACTTGATAACTCAGTCCGATATTTACACACAAACACACATTCGTTAAAAATGGATGTGTTTTAAAATAGAAAATAACATATGTTTTAAAAAATCATAATATTGAATATATACAGTAAAAGGAGGGAAGGAAGAGAGAAATGAATTTCCCTGTGATTTTTTAAAACGAAAATAAATGTAAATATATCTCCATACAATTTCTAAAATACCTCAAGTCACAGAAACTATCATAATTTTTTTTTTTAATTTATATTTAAATACATATATATTAAATTACCTTAAAAAAAATTAATAAGTTCGTTAACTTTCTGTATTATAAATAAATCAAAATAATTCTTATTAAATTTAAAAATAAATGGAAAAAGTATAACAGATTTTATTTAATTATTTATTAATAATTTTCTTTTCTTTCTTTCTTTATTAATAATTTTCTTTTCTTTCTTACTTTATTAATAATTTTCGTCTATTTATTTATTTTTTCTTTATTACCTTAATTTTTAATATTCCTTATTAATGACATTTTTTACTTTGTATCACAGATTATTTGTACAGTACTGAAAAATTTTAAATGTCTTTTATTCTGATTTTAATCAATACGATCTCGTATTTTGTATAACCTATTACAAAGTAATGAAAAGTCCCACCGTTATAAAAAAAATATATGTTATTAGGAAGACCTTATATAGCATTATTTCTGTTTACTTGATTTTGTTAAAGTTAAAACTTTACATAAAAAAATTAAATTAAATGACGTTTTTTTCCATTGAAAATCATTACGGGAGCTTTCGGAAAGGGAGGTCCCCGACTGTGGCGCCATCTGTTGTGGTAAGATTAAAAAAAGCCAGATTTGGAAGCCTCTTTCGCATCCTCTTCTATTAATCCGTGATTGCATCATTGTGACCTGTGTTTTCACGTGTGTTTTGTGAAGCTTGGTGCGTGGCGGTAGGGCGTTTCCTCTAGCTGCTGTGTGGTTTTGTTAAGTTCGGTTCGTTTTCTCTTCTGTGGTATTCTTAAACGGTTTGTGTTTCTATCTCTCTTATATTTTGAAAGCAAGGTAAGCGCTGTTTTGTTTTATTGCTTTCTGGCTTTTCATTTAAGTTATTTCGTATTGGTTTGTTTATGATGAGTTTGTCGTAACTCTGGTGGTATGGCCCACTCTTGGTTTAACGTTGTGGAATCCTCGGAAATGTCAAATATTGTAACGAATAATGTGGAAATGTCTATTGCAGATGGCGAGAGCCATTCTATTGAGAATATTAATCAGAATTTTTTGCGCTCGTCTGCTCCTATTAGTGATATGTTGTTAAAGGCTGGTAATAATGGTGGTACAAATTATAATATATTTATAAACAGTACAGAGTCTGGATGTATTCCTAAACGAGACCCGCGCTCAATTCAGGCGGAAATAAAATTGAAAATTAAGTCATATGGGAAAATTGTGAACATACGTCACACAAGAGCGGGAAGCCTAATTATTAGCACTTCTGATGTTGGTTGTGCCCAGGAGATTTGTAATTTGTCCAATTTCGCAGGGGTGACTGTTTCTTCTCGGGTAATATGGGAGAACATCACCAACCGGTTTTTAATTTTCAACATTCCTGTAAACATTTCTTTGAGCGAGCTTGCTCAAGAAATAGAAAATAGCAATCCGTTGCACATTTTGGAATTACGTAGGTTTGTGAAAAGAGGATGTACTCGTGAATCTTCCCCTGTTCTCATTACCACTCTTGGGACAGCCCTCCCATCAGAAATTAGACTGTGGTTCTCCATCCAACCCATACGCCAGTTCATAGATAGACCCCGGCAATGTGTAAAATGTCATAAATTCAACCATACTTCTGCCAAGTGTAAATTAGCCCAAATATGTGCGACTTGTGGTACTTCACATGAGGGGCCTTGTACGGGCTCTTTATCCTGCGTTAACTGCGCGGGCGAGCATCGTGCTGATTACAACCAGTGTCCAGCCCGACTTAAGGAAATTGAGCTTCTGAACTTTAAATGCAAAAACTTTTTATCCTTCATAGAAGCTCGCAGAACATTTGTAAAAAAAACTCCAAAAGAGTCATCATACGCTACTGTTACAGGTAGCGCAAAAAACGTCGACGTAACAACTATCCAAAACTATATAGAGAATCGCACGAATGCTATGGTGAAAGTGCTAAATGAAATTATTAGAAAAAACTCGGACTCTCTGTCTAATGCTATCTCTGCCTTAAGCGATTTAATCAAAAGCTTCCAAGAATCCATTGGGGACCTTTCGCCTGATAAGCGTAAACGCCGGAGCTCTCCGGCGACTTCCAAGGGATAATGTTCTCGCTGTTCCTGTACCATGTTTTTATTCTTCTGTTGAGCTACAGGGTGTAGCCTGTCAGACCTTTTGTTTGTCTGGTCTTTTCTTGTTTGTATTTCTTTTATGGGTTCCCTCAAGTTTCTTCAATGGAATTGTAGAGGCATCTTAAACAAGCTAGACTTGCTGGTCCACACCCTATCTCCATCCTTTGATATCTTGGTGCTTCAAGAGACTTTCCTTCGTCCTGAGAAGTCCCTCTTTATTCCTGGCAAGGTCGTGTATCGCTTGGACAGGCCTTCCCGTTCTGGCGGGGGCCTCCTAATTGCGGTTAATCAATCTCTTTCCTCGTCCCTTGGTCCAACTCATTTGTCCTCCTTGGAGAATGAGATCATGTGCGTTCGAATCTTTACGGGTTCTGGTTCTCTGAACATTACTAATGTCTACTCGCGCTCTGGTTCAGTCACTGAGGATCTCCGTTTCTTCTGTCTTGGTCTTATTGGTCCCTCCCTCATCTTGGGAGATTTCAACCTCCATCACCCCTTCTGGGGTGCTTCCCATGCTTCTCGTTACAGTGAGGCTTTTGTGGAGTGGCTTGCTGACAGTTCCTTTTGCCTGATCAATTCTTCACGCCCTACCCATATGTCTCCCAATGGTTCTCTTTCACTGTTAGATCTCTCTCTGTGTTCGGCTGAAATCCTTCCTCAGATCTCTTTTCAGGTTTTGGATGATCCTGTCGGCAGTGACCATTTTCCTGTGTCTCTTGTTGTTGAGTCGGCTCCTGTCCCTCAGCCCGCCTGTGTACGGTATTTTTGGTCTCGTATCTGCCAGGAAGTTGACGCTTCTTTGCTGTCTGTCCCCTCTGTTTGCTATGAGTCTTTTTCGGATTCCGTCCAGCGGGCGATGGCTAGAAACTCCCGGGTTGTACATTCTCGTCAGAAAGCTTTTCCTACTTGGTGGTCCCTTCGTTGTAAGGCCCTTCTCTCCCAGAAGAAGTTTTTCCTCAAGAAAGCTACTCAGCTGGCCTCTGTTGACTTTTGGATCAAATACAAAAAGTCCTCCGCTTTACTTCGTCAGGCCATCAAGGACGCCAAAAGGCGCTTCTGGGACTCTGCTTGCAGGCATGCTAGTGACCCCCGTTTACTGTTCAAGGTGTTCCATAAATTAAAAAATCGTCCTTCGTCCTCTCCTGATTCTAACTTTTGCCTTTTGCACAACGGTTCCCTTGTGTCTGACGCGGGCGATCAATCTGAGATCTTCACGGAGTTTTATTGCGGTGGGGTTGACCTTCCTCCTCTTCCTCTTACTTATGGGACTGATCATGATGAGAGTCTCAACAAACCATTCTCCATGTCCGAACTGACTTCTGCTATTCAACGTACAAAATCTACCTCTCCTGGTGAGGACAGGATTCCTGCCTGTTTCTTCAAGAATCTTGGTTCCCACTCTCTTGAGCTATTACTAAAAATTTATAATGAATCTCTTCTTACGGGGATTATCCCACCTGATTGGACCTCTGCTCTGATTCTGCCCATTGCAAAACCTGACAAGCCTAAGTGCTCGGCCTCTTCCTACCGTCCTATTGCTCTCACCCCTGTTATTTGCAAGATTTGTGAGCGTATGATTGCCCAGCGAATAAATACCTTTCTTCTCAAAAATAAGTCTCTTGATTACAGACATTTGGGTTTTACTCCCTTTCGGGACAGCCAAACGGCTGTCATGATGCTGCACCAGGATATTGTGAGGGCAAAAAGAAACAAAAAGTTTATTCTTGGCATCTCCTTAGACCTGCAGTCTGCGTATGATTCCATTTATATTGATGGCCTTATCCAGAAGTGCGCCCAAGTCGGTATCACGGGCAATGTGCTCCGTTGGATCCATAAATTTTTGTCAAACCGTTATATTAAAGTTGTTTGGAGGGGCGTGGTTTCGTCTCCTCATCCTTCTCGGCGCGGGGTTCCGCAAGGTGCGGTCCTCAGCCCTATTTTGTTCACAATCTTTCTATCTGACTTCTTTGAAGTCTTGAATTTTAATACCAGGTGTTTAGTTTATGCCGATGATATTTTCATTTATTGCTTTGGTGACTCCTTGAGCTATTGCCACGAGAAGCTACAGGCTGTCCTACAGAATATTTCCCGGTGGTGTTCTTACTGGAAACTTTCCATTCGGCCGGATAAATGCCATGCGATTAATTTTTCTCGCAGAAATGGCGCTTGTGATTTTAATTTTAGCATTAACGGCGGCCTCATCAATTGGTCGGATGATGTGAAATTTCTAGGATTTTTCTTTTCTCGTCGGGGTGGTTTTAAGAAGCACGTTGACTACCTGCGTGTAAAAGCTTTTAAAAGAATTAACTTTCTCAAGGCCCTCTCTCAAAAGAGTTATGGTGCTAGGTCACATCACTTAGTTACGCTCTTCATGTCCTCTATCGGGAGCTTAGTCGATTATGGTGCTGCTACTCTGTCTTCGGCGGGTGCCTCTCTAATCAAGAGGCTTGAAGTCTTCCAGAATTGTGGCCTTCGAGCTGCTCTCGGTCTTCCCTCTTGGGTTCCCATAGCCCTCCTTCACAAACATGCTGATGTCCTATCTATAGGTTACAGAATTCGTTTGCAATCATTCAGATTCTGGATCCGTCAGCTGTGTCTGGGTACCTGGTCCCCTCTTTGGAGTTTTCTGAATGAAGCTGATGACTATGACAAAGAACTACAGCTCGACTTTTTACCGTATGGCATAGATGGGCTTGATGATATTAGTTCCTGCTTGGAGAGTTTAGTAATTTTCCAGTTTCCTCAACCCATGGCTCATGGGAAAGTTTTCTTTTATCTTTCTGACCTTCCTTTCCAGAACACAACTTTGAATGATATTATCATCCAGTCCTTTTTCTCGGCGTTTATCTCAGAGTTCTCGTCGAGTCACGATATCTTTGCTACCGATGCGACCAAAACTCATACCTTAACGGCTATTGCCGGCTGCTCCTCTGATTCTCAATTCAAGTATAGGATTTCTCATATAAATTCAATCTTACCGCTGAAGCCCTTGCCATCGGTACAGCGATTGATGATCTGGCTTCCTCAAGCTCTTTCTTCATAATCCTTACGGATAGCCTATCGGTCCTATCTGCTCTTCAATCAATCTCCATCAAATCTCCCCGAGTCATACTTTGGCTCCACAATAAAATTTGCCGTGCCTCATCTTTTGCTTGTAGTATTCGGCTGGTATGGGTCCCTGGTCACAGAGGTATCTCTCTTAATGAAAAAGCCGACAGAATCGCAAAGAATACTGGTCCCTCGGACGTTCTCTTGGATTGGATTTCTCCTGAGGACCTTATCAATTACGCTACCAATTGTTTCAAAGAATCGATTTCTTATACTTATCGTCAGAGTAAATATGCGCTCTCTCATGGTGACATTCCTCCGGTCAATACGACCAGTTCCTGGTCTTCCAACAGAAGGGACGATGTGCTGATCTCCAGGCTTCTTTGCAAGATGATCGTTACCCCAGCTCTTTTGCATCGCTTCCACCTTATTGACAATGGCATTTGTGATCGCTGTCACATAATGGACTCTATTGAACATATTCTTTTATCTTGTAGTCGCTACCAGCAGATTCGCATTCAGTATTTCGGTGCGCTGCTAAATAGTGATAATTTTAGGTCCTTTCCTGTTTTCCTGCAAAAATTCTGCTCATTAAGTAACTTTCGTCATTGCACTCTTGGGTTCTTGCATTCTATTAATCGTTTTTAAAAAATGTGCAAGTAAGATATAGATCGTTGTTCTGCGATAGACCATGGATCAGTTGAGACAACAGCCCCAGCAGCTATAGGTCTCAAAGAAAACCCCCAACAACAACAACAACAACGACCTGTGTTTAAAAGGATAAATTATGCATGCCGGTTTTATGATCTTATTTTATCTTAGATAATCGAATTATAATTTAAATATATATTTTTTTAATCTACACTTAGCCTGCTTCTTTCATAAAATATAGCAGAAAGGAGAAAAGTTCTGAGTATTTGATTTGCAAAAAAGTAATTGCAACTATTTACAATGTAATAAAGTTTGTTGTGTTTACTTTTGAATATTTATTAATCATTCTCGTTAGTCAGACATTTAATACCATTTAAGAATTCTGCATATTTTGCACAAGTCTTAAAAAAGAAAAATGCCTGATACAGAGCCAACCAAAGAAGAGCCAAAGAAACTCAAGCCATGTTGTGCTTGCCCAGAAACACGAAAAGTTAGAGATGCTTGGTACGTTGTATGTTAGACATTTTTGTTTAGTAGTCAGATTTTTTTTTCCTTTGTCTATTAATAAGTTGTAACATCAGTGTTTTTTTTTTTTTTCCATGTAATTAAAAGGTACAGGGTGGCTCTAGGAAATTTCGTCCCCCACAAAACGTCCCCAGAAATAAATTTTTTGCGAGGATGCTGCAGGAACATTCTTACGAACTGTTAAAGTTTAAAAAACAATATTTTAAATTCAAAAATTTCAACTATTATTATTATATATATATATATAAACGATTAAAATATTTCAGTAATTGATAATAATTACTAGGAAACTTGAAGGGATTTTTTTTTATTTTTTTAATGTTTTGGCATACTTCAATAAGAATAAGGAAAAAAAAAATTGTAACATGTAATAACTTTACGGTACAACTAGGATATTAACCCAAAATTTTTTAGCACATTTTTTTTTTAATTTTATTTTGAGCGATAACTATGCCATTCTTCACTCTGGCAACCTGGTTATTTTCATACTGCTTACAGGAGTGGTACCAGCTAGGGGGGCACAGGCCTCTCTGTCGATGAGTCTGTGACCCCCATCGGGGCATACTCCTAAAATCTCTCGGGGGGGGGGGGGGGGATACAAAATTTTCAGTTTTTCTACTTTTGGCAGCATTTTTCTTTCCTTGTACAAATTTGGAGCATTCCAATTTTTCCATTCTATATTCAATAGAAGAAAGTATTGGATTCATAAAAATTTTCAGCTTCCAGTTTTCCATGAATATACACATTCTGAGAAGTCCAGAACATGTTTTGACCACAATATTTTTAGAAAATGTCTGTCTGTGGCATGATCATCTCCAAAACCACGAGGAGTACTCACAAATAGAATGGTACAAATATTAACATTAAAATTATTAACAGTATTGCAGTTTTTGATAAATACGTATATAATAAACTCTCTTTATGTAGTGCCCCCTGTCAGGGAGGTAGTGTCCCCCCATCGGGGAATGTCTGGTGCCACTACTGACTGCTTATTATTGATAATTGTTTTGTCATTTAAACATTCCATGCTTGCTTTTAAAGCACAATTCTGTAAATCGGGTTGTATTTTTCCTCATTTTATTATTATTTATCTTGTTTTTTCCATTGTTTATTATTGATTTTGTTTAAGTAGGGTTTCTAGTAATAGGGATTTAGTGAAAATAATTGTTGAAAAATATCTGTTCCCTGAAAGAGAAAGTCTGAATACAGGGGTCGATCCAGGCAAAAATTGGGTTCCCTTTGCTGCCCCTTCATAAAATTCCATATCATAAAAGGGGACCCTTTACAAAATTCCACATTATAAAAAGGGACCCTTCATAAAATTCAAATCCATAAATGGGACCCTTCACAAAATTCAAATCCATAAATGGGGACCCTTCACAAAATTTAAATCCATTAAAAGGGACCCTTCACAAAATTCAAATTTATGAAATGAGCCTTTTTATTTTATAAAAGTGATCCTTTTTCTATATTTTCAGTATTTTTAATTAATTGGTTCAGTTAAACTATGTTAATCTGATATTTAAAAACTACTTAGAATGACTGTTAAAATGGAAGGTTTTACACAATATTCTTTTTCTTTTTCACAAAAATAAATAAAAATTTCACAAAAAGGGGACAAAAAATTAAAAACCTTTATCGACCCTTTGAATAGTTGTAATGAATGATAGGCCTATTTTTGGAAGAAAAGTATATTCTACAATTGCTGCTGTAATAGAATTGTTTTTCATGTAATAGATATTATTACATGTTTTAAGGTCCCTTGAGTCCAAAAAAGTGGTTTTGGTAATTGGTCAGTGTGTGTGTATGTATGTGGGGAAACTTCTGACTTTTATATCTCCGAAACTAATAAAGATAGAGCTACAAAACTTCAGAATTGATACAGCTCTGGTGTACAGATGAAGTTACCAAATTTTGGTAAAATTTGGAAAACTGGGAGTGGGACATACAAAACAGGAAGTGGGGTCGTAAGACTGTATCTATCTCAAAAGCGGCTCTAACGATTTTCTTCAAAATTACTGTATAAACACTTTATTAGATATCCTTTCGAAAGATATAGTTGGTTAGTTCAGGAAAACTTATAGGCGTCCTGTATAAATAGCTGAATTTCAGGTCCTGAAAGTGCGTTCTTTTCAAAATGACTGTATGGATTTTTTTCAAACTTGTCATATTAACTCTCTTTTAAATACCTTTTTGTATGTACTAATTGTTGTTTTCCGGGCAACAATTCATTATGTCAAGTTTTAGTAAAAGCTGGTATCTCAAAAACGGCTCTAATGAGGTCCATTTAAGGTGACAACTAAACAAGTCCTCAGTAAGTGAAATTGCAGATAAAGAAACTTTATCACTGTTTATGCAAATTTTTTGCTTTTTTAAAAATTGTTACCACATTGAACTTGAACTAAATTGTTAAATGTACTAAATAAAAGGTAATTTTATTTTAATGTATTGGTTCTGTGTTTTTTAGAACTCTCATTTATTTTACACAGCGCCACATATTCCCTTAGCGGTGACTTTTGGAACTAATATTTTTTTTAGTGCAATCCTTCGTCTCCCATCTCGTTAAATCATCCTACAAAATTTGGCACCATTCGTGCAATTAGATCATTCTACAGAACACTGTCAGTTTGATTATGGCCACCCTGTTTATACAGAAAATACCTCTTAAATTCCAGCTCTATTCAACCAGCCAAATAACACTAACCAGGGTTAGGTTTCTTCTTCCACAAGAAAGTGGAAAAAACAAGAAGAAATGAGAGAAACTAATAAGAAAGCAAAACAGTGCTCAAAATTAAAATATAGGGGAGAAGGGGGCTAGTGCAGACAACAAGAATAATTCTGTTATTTTTCAGTTAAAGTTTCTGTGTAATTTTTTGCAGATCACCAACACTGATATGCACTTCCACGTGCAATTGCATGCAAATACTTTTTATGGTTAATTAGCAATTTGTAAAACAAGTTTTTTATGATGCAAAAGTAAGTTCATGATTTGTTTTTTGATTACTAAGTTATACTATTTTAATTAATTATTTCAAATGAAATACCGTATTTACCCACGTATAAGTCGAGAAATTTTGGACAAAAAAATTATTTAAAGTTGGGGGGGTCGACTTATACGTGGGTCCTTAATTTTTTTTTTTCATCAGAAAACAAAAATGCCCTTTTGTAAGACAATTGTTCTCTTCCCACATTCCACAACACAATGACGTCGTTTACTGTCTTATTTCTAGAGAAAAAGAGGAAGGAATTGTTTTTCCTTATCAGCGCTGGGGTGGGGGTTTCGAGGCTGAGTTACGGGATTGGCCCAGGTGATGAGTGTACGCCAACCACCCCCCACCTCCCCTCTCTCCGAGAGATCAGTCGGTAGGATTCCCAGAATGTATCACCCCTATGTGCAATTGAATCGTCCGCAAGTGGCTAGAAACATTTGGCCCGCGTTATATCTTGCTCGTTCTTAATAGTACACTTTATTCATTATTTCGTTGTTTATCTTACTACCCTTTTTCTCCTTGTTTCTACTGATATGACTGATTTAGTTAGTAGAAAACAGAAACGCAATTCATACGCAGCTGGATTTAAACTCAAAGTTATTTCTTTTGTGGAAGAATCTAACCACTGTGCTGCTTCTCGTCAATTTGGGGTTCACGAAAAATTGATTCGTGATTGGCGCAAGAATAAGGGAAAGCTAGAAAACATCCCAAAATCAAAAAAGGCTTTGTGGCAGGGAAAATCACCCTTTCCAGAACTCGAAAATGTATTAAATGATTGGGTTGTAGAGTGACGGCAGATAGGTTTTATTGTCACTAGAACTGGCATACGTTTACAAGCCATGAAGCTTGCAAAAGAAGAAAAGCATGGTGTTCCAAACACGTTTCGTGCATCTGAATATTGGTGCACTAGATTTATGAATAATCATGGTTTGACTTTACGCCAGCGCACTAAACTGGCACAAAAATTACCATCTGACTTGGAAGCAAAGATTATGAAATTTCAAAAATACGTCATCGATCAAAGAAAAGGAATCCTTTTCAACTTTGCCATATAGGAAATATGGATGAAACACCCATGTGTTTCGACTTACCAGAAAATAAAACATTGAACTGCAAGGGGAAAAAAGCATTTTGGTAAAAACCACTGGGCACGAAAAAACCCGTTTTACGGTCGTAATTTCGTGTTTGGCCAACGGTAAAAAGCTTCCTTCGTTAATTATTTTTAAAAGAAAAACTTTGCGGAAAAACGTTACATTTCCATTTGGTGTGCTAGTTCGAACCTATGAAAAGGGGTAGATGGATGCTGACGGAACCATCAACTGGCTAAAAATGTGTGGGTAAAAGACCAGGAGCTGTTTTCAAAAAAACCTTCCACTTTTGTTTACGACTCGTTTCGTGGCCACTTTTCTGAAAACGTGAATAAAGTGACGAAAGAACTGAAAACGATTGTAGTTGTAACCCCGAGAGGTTGGACATCCGTCATTTAACCCCTAGACGTTTGCTTCAATAAGCCCTTCAAAGCAAATGTTACAAAATATTGGGCAGAGTGCATTTCATCCGATCATCCAACATTTACAAAGGTCGGCAATATTAGAAAGCCCGACATCGCATTAATTACCCAGTGGGTTAAAGATGCGTGGAATACAATTTCTTCTGAAATGATTATAAAATCATTCAAGAAATGCTGCATAATCAATGAACTAGACGGAACAGAAGATGATGCCATTTTCGAAAGTGATAACGACAAGGAAAAATGTAGCGATACAGAGATTGAAAACGTGTATCATGATGAGCCGATGACGACAAAGGAGTTTTGTGAATTGTTTGGTGAGTCCGATACTGAATCGGACCTTGAATCAGTTTAACTTTGTATATTACTATTTTACCATATCATACTATCAGTAGTGTCATATTATTATTATTCATTATTATCAGTTTAATTTTGTGTACTAAATTTGTGCGTTATTATCTTTATTAATGTATATTTAGATTTTTTTTTTCCAGATAATCTATTTTGAATAAATTATTTAAAAAAAAAAATTAGTTTCTTTATCATTGTATATTACGGGGACAGAAATGTTCTTTTTATAGATTTAAATATGGCAAAATCTTGCTATCTTATAACCTCATATTTAACCTCTCCTTTTTCTCTCGAGTCTGTGTGCGCACTGCCCGACGCGACGATTGCCCCCACCCTGGAAAAGTAAAAATGCTTAGTGCATGCATAAAAGTTTTAATCTCTTTGGCTGTTTCGTTTCTTCCATTGTGATTTCTTCAAGTAGAGCAAGAATAGACGAGCAGAGAGCCTCTTTGTCATGGTAAGAGCATGCGGCTCTAATAAAGCATAAAAAATAACTTGAATCAATATCTAATCAGGGTTGGTTTTTTGACGTCAAAAACTGGTTTTTGACGTGACAGGTGTCAAAAACTGGTTTAAACTGTCAAAAACTGGTTTAAACCGTCAAAAACTGTCGAAAATCATATGTGAAAACTGGAAACTGTAAAGTAAAATAATTTTATACATATTTTTAAGTTGCAATGTACTAAGTGTATAAGTTAACATTGGTTATATATGTATTCAGAAAAAGAAATAAATTTTTATGTTAAGAAACATATTGGAGCGTCGTCTTAAGAGGAGAGTAAATGGTTATAAATCTTTTTTGTAAATTGTCACAGAGCTACGAAAAATTGCAGATATAGATGGTAAACTATAGTAATACAATTAAGCATATTAAAAATTCTTTAAAATGAACAAAATTTTACAAAATAAATAAAAATTTTATATATTTTTAAAAAAAAAAATTAAGGTTTTCTACTAATTATTGTTTTATATATTTTTTCCTCCTCACTTTAACATTATTGTGATTTAAAAATATAAACTAAACATATTAGGTTATTACTTAGTTTATGAATTTAGTGATAGGTTAATTTTTAGAATTATATTGAATGCTGAAATTTCAATGAAAATTTTTAGCATTCAAATGTAATATTTAAAAAAAAAAAAAAAAAATCATATCAACGAATTCGCAAAGTAATATCCAGATATTTCAGAATATATTGTTAAACTTAAAATAATGTAAAATTGAGATATAAAATTAAAATTTAATTAGACACGAGCATTTTTAAAATGTGGAGGAAATTAATTTTTTTCTTTAGATATAGTTTAAGAAATTTTAATGTATTTAATATTGCATTTCATTTCAATGTATATAAATGCAAATTTTCATAAATTTAAGATTCACAAAAGGGATATATACCATCCATTATCCTTTTAATTAAAATAATTAATTTAAAATTGCGTTATGTAATTCATATTAAAAATTTTGTTCAACTAATCATGCAACACCTCAAAAATTTTTAATTGTACAATATTAAAACATGCTATTGATTATAACCCAAAATGAAAAGTCATGATGCAATGTTGCACAGCACTTTTATTCATTGCGATAAAATATTTATGGCACCTTTTAATTATCAATCAATATATATAATTAGTAAAGCTTACTTTTTAAAAATACAACTGTACAATTTTTGATAACTTAAAATGCAATAAGTAGTTCACCTTAAAACATACTAATTTCTATATTCGAATTTTTGCATTTTGTAAAAATAATAAATATAATTTTTTTGTACTTAAACAGAAATCATTGGCATTCATAGAAAACACATAATACTCTTCTAAAAATTATTTTTAACCATGGGAAACTTATAAACTAACCATTTTTTTAAGACTACATTTTTTATTTCTCTAAATATGACTACTTTATTGTTAAAATATACCAAGAAGTGTAAAATTTGAGGTTTTTGACAATTTTTGACATAAGGTTTTTGACACAGGGTTTTTGACGTGACAGTTTAAACTGTGGTTTAAACCGTCAAAAACTGCCATGCGTCAAAAACCTGCCAACCCTGTATCTAATACATTGAAACCCCGATCTATCATTCCCACATCCATTGTTTTCACATATCGATCGTTTTATTTCTGTGGCCCTTGCACAAATTGTATTTAAATAATGTTAATGAAACCTGCATGTATTGTGCTTCAAAAAGTCATTTTCCCACATTCATCATTGGAAAATTTTTCTCCTGAACTTGTAAAAAATTTCTCTTGAAGGTCAAGTGGTTCCATGTAGCATATAAACTAGAATTACTTCTTTCGTCCTAAAATAACTCTTTTCTCCATTTCCATGGAGGATCAAAATTGTTATGCCATGTCTCTGGACCATGTATTCATTTTGTAATTTCAGCATCATGATAGGAAGTAACCTCTTTAGTAATCCAAAAAATTGTTTTGTGAAATGCAGTTGCGTGCAAAAAAATGAAAAATACTAAACAAAAAGGCAAGAAAATAATGATGATAACGCAGATGAAGAGTGGTTGCATGTAGCAGAGGATGAGTCTGGTGCAAAATTTAGTGATAATATTTGCATTAATCATAACGCTGTGACATGCGGTATCCTAAAGCATCGAAAAAATGTGTAATTTCAAAAAATGAAAATAATGGTGAAGAAACAGAGGATAATTTTCGCACCGATGACTCAATTATGGCATTTAAAAATGCACGAACTTTTATATAAGCATATGAAATTACAGAAAAGAACCAGAAAAATGTTGTAAATTTGGAAAAATACCTGTTTAATTTATAAAAGAAACAAAACACCTAACATAAAATTTTTATTTTTAAAAATAAATTTTACTTAATGTTCTAAACATTGATTTATTTCTTTGGCAGTTTGGAAAGTAACAAATTAGTTTTTATTAATAGTATACTGTATACATTGTGTGTGTTAATCCATAAACATTGTTTCTTCGTGTTTTAATTTTAAGCCACATTCGTAGTTTTCCTGCTTTCATCGTTTTTACTTTCTTCTATATTCAATAGAAGAAAGCATTGGATTCGTAAAAATTTTCGACTTTGGGTTTTTGATGGATTTGCACGTTTTGAGAGATGTAGAACAAGATTTGACCATTTTTAGAAAATGTCTGTCTGTGTGTGTATGACAAAATTTTGTGGCAACTGTATCTTAGGAACTGCTGCACAGAATTTCATACAAATTGGTATGTAATTATACCTTGACATAAATTAGTGCCTATCAACTTTTGGTAAAAATTGACTTACAGGTTGCGTAGCCATCCCGCTTTTTCTAAATTTTTAACATGGTGATATAGGACAAAATTTTGTATAAATGGGCATAAAGAGAATTATTTTTCAGTAATCATTATGAAATTTACAAGAATTATTTATACAGAGATGGTCAACTGGGAAATTTTTTTTTGTATATGTAGGTGCCTCGCCACCACCCCTGGGGCGGAAGTCCCCCCTCGAGGGGAGTAAATTTTCAAGATGGGTATCTTTCGAAAGGTCTCGTCAATACCTTTAAAACGAATGGTTGAACTATAAATCTGTGATAATTTAAAACAAAGTTATCGATTTTTTTTAGTTTTAACAAAAAAAAAAAACCTAGAAAAAAAATCGTATTTTTTTTAAAAACGATATTTAACCAAACTTGGTATTTAGTTGGTCCCTGACATAAACTGGTGCTTATTAGATTTGGGGATCAATCGCTCAGCAGGTGGCGCTGTGATCGTATTTTTTCTAAGTTTTAAACATGGCAGTATAGGACAAAATTTCGTATAAATGGACATAATGAGAGTTATTCTTAACCTGTGATTGTAAAATTAATATGAATTATTGATAATAGTAGTAGTTAAGTAGGAAAAAATTTTGTGCATGTGGAGGCATCGCTTCCCCCCACCCCCTGGGGGAAGTAACCCCCGGGGGGGGGGGGGGGGGTAAATTTTCAAGATGGGTATCTTTCGAAGGGTCTCGTCAATACCTTTAAAACGAATGGTTGAACTATAAATATGTGATAATTTCAAACAAAGTTATCGATTTTTTTACTCTTAACAGAAAAAAAAAAAAAAACAGGAAAAAAAAATCGTATTTTTTTTTTTTAAATATTGTTACTGAGTGAATTTATGTAGGAAAATATAGAAGAAAGTCTTGTGGTGGCCACAACATACTAGTTTTTCATGCACCCCCTGAAAAACGATGGATCGAGGTTCTACTGTACTTGGTTTCTTTAGCTGAGATATAGCTTTCCCATAAATGGGAGAAATCACTTAGCAACATTACCTGTTGGGTGATTTGTACCAAAAGTTGATAGGCATCAATTAAGATCAAGGAGCAACTAAATGTAATCTTTTATGAAATTCTGAGCATTAATTCATTAATTAAAGCTGCTATTCTTCTTTTCTTTTTTTTTTTAAATATATACATAGACATTTTCTAAAAATGGCCAACTGTTGTTCAGGACAGACATCTCAAAATGTATAATTTTGTCGAAAATCAGAAGTCTAAAATTTTTAAAAATTCAACACTTTCTTCTATGAATACAGAAGAAAGTAATAACTTTTAACAGTCAAAAATATATATCTGTACCCAGGAAGTAAAGGACACATGTCCATTTTATGAAAAAAGGTAGTACCATACCATGTCCTTTATGAGGATTTTTTCATTTATGGGTCATTCCATGCCAAATCAACCAAAAAATTTCAATTTTCAACCTGACCACCTCAGATTTCTATGAAACTTGCAGGAATCATTCTCCTTGATGATATAAATAAGAATATATTTTTTTAAAAATTTTATCTCGTTCGATTTTTTAAAAATAATTTTTTTTAATTAAAAAAAATCAGCATATTAATTCAATAAATTACCTTACATAAATCCTTACTATGGTTGAGCTTCATATATATATTTCGGTCACCTAACGGTGCCATCATCAGTTCACTCGGCAAAAAAGCTCGACCATAGTAAGGATTTATGTAAGGTAATTTATTGAATTAATATATATTAGTAATCCTTTCTCCAACAATTGAAAAATCAGCATTTTTGTAGCTTGTTTAAGCGTTTTCAATCTCCAATGTCTCAAGTTCTATTAGGGATAGCGAAGTTTATGACCCCTCATTTTAAAGAGTATTTCACAAGGTTTAATTTGATATACAACATCATTATGTTGGGTAAAAATTTAAAAATTGAAATTTTAAAATTTACAAAAAATTAAAGATAGTGTTTTTTAAAAAATCTGAAAAAAATATATGTTTTTGGTTATACTAAAAGCTATATAACCTGAAACTTTTAGAGTGGGATCTCAATGGGATCAGGAGTTATGACATAAAATTTAGCTACTCTACATGGTAAATTGTAATAATATGCTTACTTTATAAAATACCTGTTTATTAAAATTCAGACATACAGTATTGCATGATAATATACAATTAAACATGGGGGGGGGGGGAATCAATATTCAATATAATTATGCTTAATAAAAAATAAATAACAATTTTTTTTATAATTTTTTTTTTATTATAAATTTTTTTTTTTTATTACTGTGAGTTTTATAGCTTGAATGTTTTAGAGTAGATTCTTGCTGCGATTAAAAATTATCATAAAGAAACAAAGGTACATATAAATACATTGTTCAGTTAAAATTACTGGAAGCTTTAATATAGTTTTACGACATCCAGTTCATGTTTATACAAATTAGGACTATCTCAAAATGTTTTCATTTATTATAAATGAAAACATATATAAATATATATAAATTTTTTCATTGTTACAAATCCCAAACTTTTTTTAGAAAATCATGGCCAGCTTTCTTGAATGGGTTATAGCAATATATAGAAAAATGTTTTGATGTGCTAGGTTTACTCATCTTTACACAAAGTCTTAATGATAAAAATATTAAAATCATACAAATTTAAAGTCAGGTTGTAAGAAGAAATAAAATTTCTTACATAATAAAAGTAAAAACTAAATAGAATTGATTAAATTTTTTATCTGAAGAGGGTCCTCATTGTTTAAAATAAATATGCCAAAAATGTTTGATTTAAAAAAATTAAAATGCTTATTTTACTTCTACTTAAAAAGAGTATGGCAGGGTTCCCATGGGTCAGGGAGAATCTGGAAAGTCAGGGAATTTGAAATTATTGAAAAAAGTCAGGGAAAAATCACAAATATTGTCTAAAAAGCTGGAAAAATGATGCTATCAACCTGAAAAATGCTTTTTGAGCATTCAGTTTATGTTGTCTTTTATGTCGCAAGCTGTTTTATGTTTTACGCTGTGAACTTACTTTTTATGTTGCAAATCAAGTTTCATGACTTGAATTTTCTAAAAACAAACCTGGAAGAGTCAGGGAATTTTATTTTTGAAATTGAGTTGGAACCCTGGTATGAACCCAAAATCACAACTAACTTTTTCTACGTTGAGATCTCAGAAGAGACATAAAAAATTAAACTACAGTGGAGATGCAGATGAGTCGCATGCCAGCAACAACATAAATAAAACCATCTTTAAATAAAGGCAATTTTGAACCAGAACATCTCTAATTAGCTAATTAGCAAATGAATTGATTATTATTTACTTACTATGACTTATGCTGTCATTAATTTGTAGGTGTAGTAATTTATTATCTGAATGGCTTCTGATATAAATTTATAACCTTATATTGTAATCTGTCTTTAAAAAACTACGTAAGTTTTAAAACCATCACTAATGATTATAATCTTAAAAATTTGAAACTTGTAGAATTACACACACACACATTTAAAAAAGAAATCAAATAATCAAATTTTTAATGATCTTAGAAATTTTCATGAAGAAAACTTTTTTTTACTATTTTACTAGTCATAAATATGAACTTTCAAAATAATGTCTTTTATCAAGTAAGCATATATGGTAGGTACAATTGAACCTTGAAAATCCAGACATCCAAAAATCTCTAAAATCCAGACGATTTTTCAATTTTAATTTTAAAATAAGACTTAGCTGTATCTTATTTCCATATTTCTTGTGCAATGCAGTTTAAAATTCGTTTAATTGAACACTGAATACATAAATTTGTACGTAATCTGACATATTTTTATATTGTTTGATTGTGAATTAGATTTTATTTTTTTTTTATAAAAAAGGTAGGTTATAAAATGGAAAAAAAAAAAATCATAGTGAAAAATAATTACTGAAAAATTACTGAAATGTTAAAATATATATATATATATATATATATATATATATTTCCTTAGTTTATTAGCAGGCATTATCAGTTGTTTATTATATTTTAGTGTAATATATCTGTTTTAATTTAACATAAGTGTTTTATTATATTTCTGTTTTCTATTTTAATTAACCAATTTGATTTGTTGTTTATTTTTATTAACATAGAATTGCAGTTTGTATGTTGTTATAATATCACAAAAAATTAGTTTTCAATAAAACTCTAAAATCTGGAATCGCCGTGGTCCCGCCAAATCCGCATTTTCGAGATTCAACTGTAATTATAATACAATTTAGCATGTAGAGTAACTAAGTTTTTTGTAATAACTTCTGATCCCACAGAGATCCCACTCTAAAAGTTTCAGGTTATATAGCTTTTAGTATTTAACCAAAAACATATTTATTTTTCAAATTTTTTAAAAAACAATATCTTCAAAATCTTTAAAATTTAATAAATTTTTAAATTTTTACCTAACATAATGATGTTGCATATCAAATTAAACCTTGGAAAGAACTCTTTAAAATGAGAGGTCATAAACTTCTCTATCCCTTATAGAACTTGAGAAATTTGAGATTGAAAAGGCTTACACAAGCCAAAAAAATGCTGATTTTTCAAAATTTAAAAAAAAAAAAAAAAAAAAAAATCGAAAGAGATAAAAAATTTCTTCAAATATATTCTCATTTATATCATCAAGGAGAATGATTCCTGCAAGTTTCATAGAAATCTGAAGTGGTCAGGTTGAAAATTGAAATTTTTTGGTTGATTTGGCATGGAATGACCCTTATATAGAAGTATTAAGCACTGATGTCCAGTTACTATAAAAGAGCACTATAAAACCATGTCCATTTTCTTTAATCATGACAAATGTATTTCATTGTAGCACATCAAAGACATGGTGGTAATTCTTTTCACAGAATGGATATGGTGTCCTTTACCTCCGTGGTACAGATATATGTTTTTACACAAAGTATAATGTTACTAAAAAAAAAGCACATTAATGGTTTTAGTTTCAAACAGAATTAGTATGATATATATAATGAAAAAGGAATGGCAACTTGGGGATTACTATGATAATAAACTATTTTAGGTATTTTAATACTATAAAATTAAGATCATATTACGGTCTTATTTGAAGTTATATTGATGAGAATCTTTTGCGTGGGGCCCCAGGCCTCTTCAGTCATCTTTTCCTAAGTACTGTTACTGTTGAAACTGAATTTCTGTCATTCCCTCCAGATTCATACAGATGGTGCCAGATCTGTTCTATTATATCCTCCTTCTCACTCGCTCATTGCTGTTGCAATTGTAACCTCCCCTCCCCCTTTATTTATTTATTTTTTAAGATTTTCATTGTTTATCTATTTATGTGTAGTTGTTGTAATTTGCTAGTTTTTTAATGTTTTTAAAATCAATTTCAATATCTGCTTTTTTATTAATTTTAAGATTTCAATCACTTCTCTATTTAATGAGTATGTGTACCTAGTGTAATTTGCTAATTTTCTAATGATTTTAAAAACATTAAAAAATGACTACATTTGTATGGATGTCATCAAAATTTAACAAATATATATATTTTTTAATTTATTGTTTTCATTATGCATATTTTTTAATGTTTAGTATTATTTTCATTTACCTCATAATTTAGTATAGAAGTAAAATTCTGTTCTGTGTTTTGTTTAAATAATATTCTGCTTTTTTTTTTTTTTTTTTTTTTTAATATCATTATTTTATAGTCCCCAAAATTTGCCTAATCCTAAAATTTGCACAATTTCTGGTCCGAGTTGTGCAGATTTTTGACCCTCTACTGTATACACTTCACTTGAATTCCATAATATGATGAGAATTTGGGTAGAAAGTTCAATGTGAACATATCATATCATTAGTGATGTGAGGTGGAAAATTTTCTGCGGAAAATTTTCCGTTTTGGAAAATTTTCCAGAAAATTTTCTACTATGTTTTTCCGGAAAATTTTCCAACCAGAAAAACAATTTTTTTAGCAAATCCTTTGCATGATATATTTAAGTTTTCTTTTATTAGTCACAGTAATGCTATATACAGTGGGAAAAACAAAAGTTTCTGATTAAAGTCATCATTTAGAAAGTTTCCAGATATATGTTTAGAGCAACTTGAGGTTATTTATTATAATACAAGAGATCTGTGGTTGCTAATCAGAATTTTAAATCTCCATTCAATAAGTTTGTAAAAACATAATTTAATTATAAAGCATTTGGCAACATTACAAAAAAAGAATATATTGATAAATTAATGCACTACTATACTGCTGAGCATGTATATCTGTTTCTCAAAATATTCATTTGATAAATGATGATACGCCGATGTTTTTCAAACTCAGGCAGCAATTCTGACTTAGGTCACCATATGGTCTCTGGTTCTGAGAGGTTCTGACTCAGAAAAATAGGACATTGTCATAATCTTCATTAAATATTCAATAAAAAAAAAAAAAAAAAAGCGAAACTTAAAAAAAAAAAAAAAAAAAATTGCTTTTTACAAAATTGGCATTGTTGAAAATTTTAGAGAAAAATCTTATATAAAAACATTTTTTTTTTTTTTTTTAATCACTTTTCAAAACTGATTTCTAATGTAGAATTTTTTTTTTTTTTTTTTTTTTTTTTTTTTTTTAATGCAAGCAACAGGAAGTACAATTGATTGCCTAAATAAATAAACAGTAAGATTTTGATTAAAATTTAAGGAAATCAAATAGATAAAATTAATCGCATCATATCTTGAAACTGGAGGTTTAGTTGAAAGAACTTAATATTTATTTGCTTAAAATATCCGAAATTGAATCGTACTTGAAAAATCTCATAGTGGGTGTTACATTTAACGTTAAATAACAATAATAATAATAATCTCAAACTTCCAGATTAATTTTTTTGAAAAGAGGATTACATTCATTATCCAATACCACCAACTATTAAAAAATATAATTTTGTGTACGCAAACTATGCTTAAAAGTAGAACAAATCGAAAAAAAGTTAAAATCAAAAGAATTTTGATGAAATGAACCCTTGTATGGTCTGAGCCATACCTTACTAATTACCTCTTGTACAGTCGGCAGCAAAATTATTGATGCACTAGCAATAATTTCTATTTAAAAGATATGCACCTAGTACTATTTTGTTAAGTAAATATTTATCGATTCATGATCTTAGTCTTATACTGTTTATAAAAAAGTAAGTTCATGATAAAAATTAGTGATCAAATTAAATAAAAAGAAAGAAAGAAAGAAAAATATGGATGTGTGCTTCAATAATTTTGCTGTCGACTGTATGATTTCTCTGCCACTAGCAGCCAAGCCCCATATTATTCTAAACAGAAATTCGTTATGATAATTACCTCTGTTTTTTTTTTTTATTATTATTATTCTGTTTACTTTCAGAAAAATCGCAATTGTTAAATTTGTTCTTGTTTTTCAAAAACAGTATTTTTTTTTTTTAATGTTTTATTTTGAAATTATAAAGTACCAAAAAAAAAAACTTTGATCATTTTTTTCCATTTTGTAACTTTAGTATGAAGTATTAAAAATTAAATAAATTTTAGGAAAAACGAAGGCTAATTTAATTTTTCTAAATATTTTTTATTTATTTATTTTTATATACTGAGAACAGAATTAAAAAAAAAAAAAAAATCATTAATTCTCATTATAATTTTCCCTATATAATGAAATGGAGTTCAGCTGTTGGCAGTGATATGTGAGGGTCTGTGACAGCTACAGAATGTTCAGACACCTTTTTTATATAGATTATTCAACCATTATACATGCAAAACAGTCATTAAAAATTATAACTTTCTAGCTTTATACATGTTTAAAATAAACCATTAAATCATAATTTCTGTGTTTTGTTTATTAATTTCTTTTTGAATTGAATTATTATTCATCCTTATCTTTGAATAGTTTTGTTTACTTGTAGCTTTTAATGTATTTAGTTTTATTTTACAAAAACCTTCGTAATTTAGAGATTGAAAATTTTCCGTTTCAAAATTTTCTGGAAAACCCACATCCCTACATATCATACCTGCCAACATTAAAGGATCAAAATAAGGAAGGTTCTGTGAGCAGCATTTTTAGGCCTAGAAAAGAACACTGGCAGATTTTCAAGATATGCAAGTTTTTATGTTTTTAATAGCTTAATCCATGGCTTAAACTGTCAAAAATCTCAATGCATGAGTGAAATTTAATTGATAAGTAAAAATCTAGTAATTATTATTTTAAAATAGTGCTATCTGTTCAGATAGAGCAGAATTTTTTTCTGCAAAAGTGAAAATCTTACTTAAAACACTGAAGATTTGATAATTTTAAAATGCTCAGAAAAAGGGAAAAATGTATGATGATAAGGGAGAATTGGCAAGTATATGTACTACACTTTCTTAATCAAAATAGGTTGAAGATAAGAACTGATTTTAGATAGGCTGTCCCAGCTTTAAACAGGCATAAAACAGTCTGTGAAAAAATGCTTAGTTATGATGCAAATTAGATATCAAATACAGATAAATTGTGTCTACCCTCCCACACATGCTGTCACTTCAAAGCAGTCTCAGGTTGGAGATTAGTTTCAATTTTAAAACTACTGATTGCCTTGTAAGCTTTCAAGGAGCATAAATCAGTCTGTAGGGAAAACTTAGATTTCACGTGAATGTGATGTAAAACATAAGTAAGTTGCATCAAAATATTTCTGAAAGATATGACTAAAAAGAGCTATTTAAAACAAGGTCCACTATACAAATTAATTTCCTATTATGTAGGGTTTTTTTTTCCCCCCTTAGAGTAATAATAAAAAAATATTTTTGTCACTTACTGTTTTAAGATGATTTTGATAAAGAAAATGAGATAGAATTTGAATAAATTTCATTATGCTTGGCAATATTTATAAGAAAGCTCTGAAATATAAGTTATTTCGCAGAGGGTCAAAATAATTTCAGCACAGCTGCTACTGGGTTTATGTACTTTTAGATACAACTGCTAAATGGTAATGTGTCTGATTGAATTTCATTAAGAAAATTGTAAAAAGGATTTAAATACACATTCTGAAGATAAATATACAGATTCCTTCTTAATGTCATTAATTATACTGGGCAGTTATTGTTTGTAAAAGGAATTAGGATATTTCATGTTAAGGCTGTATGTTAGTCAAATAAAATTCCCCCTTTCTTATTTCTCATGTAATTTTATGGGATTTTTGTTACTTCATATTATAAAGATATCTCATTCAAAAGTGAAGTTTTCTGAATTCTGTTCTTTGATTTCCAATCCTTAAAAATAAAAATATTTTATTTCATTTGGGAGACTTATGACCCTAACTTTCAATTTCAAAAATATTTAAAATTCATTTAAAAAAAAAAAAATTCTTACTAAGGTAAAAGGGGACATGTTCCAAGAATAAAAGAAAAAGAAAAACTTTTGTTATTTTTTATTTATTTATAATACGAAGCAACAAAAATCCCTTAGGATTACATGGAAAAGAAAAAAAGATGAATCTGACTGATGGATCCTTATCTGATGACGAGGCCTTAATCAAAAGCATTTACAATGAAACATCTGTTTGCAAGTATAAAAAACATTGTTTCTTTTTGTATTAAATATTCTACCAATTATTACTATTTAATACTTTTATAATGTATTATTCAAATACAAAATACTCTGGCTTTGTTAAGTCTTTTATCAGCACTAATGTTTTTCCTTGTTTTTAAATAACTATTACATTTATTTGCTATTACATTGTGATGTTTATTTACTAATAATAAAATTTTAAATATTATTTCAAAAGTCACTATTTTTAACATTAGAACTTAATTTGAAATATTTTATAGCATTGCAGAAAAAGGTGAAGAAGGATGTGGTGATCTCATTGAAGCCCATAAAGAATGCTTAAGAAAACATGGATTTAATGTATAAAAGTATATAACTACATTATGTAAAATAAATTAAATAAAGTTATTATATAAGAGTAAAAAGTTTTTTTTTTCTTTTCTCTCCTCTTAATAACAAAGAAAAACACAATAAATAAACCTTGCATTGTCATTTATGACAATGCTTAACACATTGAGCGCCAAATAAATTCTTAAAATTCCATAATGATTCCTCCTGTAATAAATAAAAATTAAGCAAATTTTTTAATCATTAAATGTAATATTTTTAGTTTTTGGTTGATGCAGCTTTATATCATATTTAACACTGTCAGCCACTGATGGCTGACAGGGCGTGTAATGTTTTAATTTTTTATTGGTACTGCTTTTACTTTCGGGGTAAAACTTTCACTGACATGTTTGAAGTATAACATGTTCTGCACACTCCTAAAGTTTCAAGATGATTCCTTCAGTACTTAGAAATATATGACAAAATGGCTGACATGGCACTCAACGTGTTAATGTAGCTTTTTTTTTTCATCTTCCCATTCCATAATTTAACATTTTGTTAATTTATAATATTACTTGAAAACTTTCATGTATTAAATTTGAAAAGAAATTTTTTTTTTTTTTTTCACTATCGTTTAGCAAAATGTATCAATTGAAATTTTATGATGATTAAAAAAAAAAGTACTCTTAAATGGTGCAGTGTTTTGAAAATATTGGCAGATATTACTTTTTAAATACAGTCAACTTTGTAACTAAAATCACAAGAGTGGGGATAGTGGCTTTTGCGGATCACATATCATTATTTTGTTTACAATTTTAACAAAGAAATTAAAATGTAAGTTTTATATTAGATAAATAATTTAGTTGTTAAAAATATATTTAAAACAAAATTTTACTTATAAATTAATAATAATAAAAAAAATGTTTGAAATATATATGTTCATTTTCTTAACAATTGACCTCATTTGAATTTTTATATAGTGTTTATCTGACTGATAGGAGATTCTCATTAGTATTTTTTAATAGAAAATGTATAAATTTATATTTGAAAATTATGTGTCTAAATTCTATCTATGGCTATGAATTTGCAGACATCAATGGGTAAATATCATTGAAATTCAACTAATTTTTTGCATTTGTAAAAAATTCGAATCAAGTTAAAGCCAGCATTTTTGTTACAGGGATGAGGCAAAAATACAAAAAAGCTGAAGCTGTACGCAAAGGCAAGACGTTGAAATTAAATATTACTAGAATTTTGATGACAAAATCTATTATATTAAAGTAATACTTATTTTAACCTTAAATGTATAAAAAAAGAACAAAAGAGCATCAGTAACATAAAAAAAAGCTGAAAAAAATTAAAAATCTGAAAAGCTAAATGTACAAAAAAGCTGAAATCAGCTGAAAAATCTCATTCCTGTTGTTATTAAATGCTAAAAATACTTTTTGTCACAATTGCAAATTATTTACCTGAGTCATTGCTGAAAATTCAATTGCAATTCATTTCATGAGTAAAAAAATCCCATTAGCTCAAATGTTAACAGCAAATCTCACTGTTTATATTAAAAAGTGAACTATGAGTAATATAGTTAATAGTGAACTATGAGTAATATAGTAGGTAAACTACTTAAAAAAAAAAAAAAAAAATTGCTTCAAACACCATAAATGTGATTTAATTTCTTTTTAGAACCAACTTTTTTGGTGCATTTCACTGCTAACTTTATTCAACAAACTTGAGATAAATCTTTTGATCCATATTTGTATCCATAATATAAATGACTAAATATTCTTGTCCCAGTCTGTGTTTTAATATTTCATAAAGAATAAAATTCATTATTCTCACAAAAATAGCATACCTGTCATCATTACCAATTTTTAAATCAGATTTATACACCAGTATTTTTAAAAAGGAATCTATCACATCTTTATGATGAATACATAAAATTAAATAAATTGAAAAATTTATAAAAACTTTCTGGTATGAAGTCTCCATTGAAAATTAGTCTTAGCTCCTGGACAAAAATGAACAGGTGTAAAAATAAAGGATTAGGTGACTGGGAAAAAAAATATATATATTATATATATGGCGGTGTCTTTTTGTTTCTAGATTGTTCTTGAAAGAATTAAAACTGGTTTAGGATTAAACTAGAATAAAGACAAGCTAAAAAAGTAAAATAAAAAGGGGACATCCCCTTCTGAAAAGAAATACCAAAAATGGAGTAAAAGATTGAACAACAACAAACCAAAAAAAAAAAAAAAAAAAACTACAAATTATGTTGTTTTTCTAAGATGGCAATCAGAAAATGTGGTGAAACCAAAACTTATTTAAAGAAGAAAAACATGATAAAATATCCTAATTAAATGAAATATCGCAATTTTAATGAAAAACACATTTTATAGATTTAGTTAATGTAATTATTATTTATTATTTTTTTAATCTTTTATTAAAAATTTAGTAGAAATGAATTGAAGAAATGTCATGAAATTTATACAATCAATTAGAATCTTATTACAACTTGGTTTATTCTGTTATTGTCACCAACAGAACAAATAATTCAGGTTGCCACTGCTATCATAATTTATATTTAACCGTTAAACTGCTAAGCAGCGCGATAGCGCTGCAATGTTCAGTCTCGAAAACTGCGAAGCAGCGCGATAGCGCTGCAATGTTCAGTCTCGAAAACTGCGAGAGGTAAAATTCAGGTATCACCGGAATTTTAATTTAATTTTTTTACATAAACAAAATCAACAATTCAGAACCAAAACACTATTGTTGAACATTATCTTTTTATTATTTTCTTTTACAAGAAGTAAATATATCTCTTATTTGCTGAGTATTGTAAAGGAATTAAATTATTTATTATATATATATATATACCGAGCTGCCAACCTAATTCGACAAATTGTTAGTACCGCCCATTTTTCTACACCGCTTAAATTTTAGAGTAATTTTCTTCAAATATATTTACGATGAATTAAGAAAACAAATACTTTAAAAATTAAGTGGTGTAGAAAAATGGGCAGTACTAACAATTTGCTGGATTAGGTTGGCAGCTCTGTATATATATATATATTTGTTTATTTATTTTATAAAGTCCTTTTCTTTCATTATTTATTTGTAAAACATAAAAAGAATTAATAAATTAACTGACAATTGTATGAGTGATTGTGTTTTATTAAATGACATATCTTTTTTTTTTTTTTTATGCTCAAAAAAATATCACCAGAAAACAGCGTCAATACTCTAACCACTGAAATCAATTAAATGTAGTTCTTTCGAAAAAGAAATATCTAACATGATTTGTGAAATAAGTTGGAAAAAAATAAGAATGGGAGGAGTCTTGATAAAATCTTATCAAAATACACACCCCTTCACTACGCTGAATTGCATATTTGGAAAACAAAATTGGATTTTTTCGCTCATCCTAAATTTTCGTAAAACATTGTGTGTGAACAATTATTAATGGCAAAACACGTTTTTTGTTTTTACTCATGCTTTAATGATACTTAAATTGGCCTTTTACAAACGCTACAGTAAGGCGTGGTTTTCATTAATTAGGTGTGTTTTCATAGATCATCAGAAAATTTCATATTTTATTTCTGTAGAAAGAGCTATCGAGGGTAAATAATTTAGGCATAAAAAAAACACATTTATACATTCACTTTCCCTTTCTGCTTACTGGGATTTTTTTTTAAATTTTTACAGCACGGCGTGGTTTTCCAGTTGGTTTGATTGGGTTTAAAATTTTTTACAAAACTAAATTAAATATTCACACCGGAAAAACTCTTATTGAGGCCTGAAATAGCGATAGCAGTTTAAGGATGTGTTTCAGAAAATGCTTCAGCAGTCAAACGGTCAAACGGTTAATTACTAAAATCAACTAATGCGTTAAATTTTTTTTTTTTTTTTTTTTTTAAGTAGACATTGTACAAACTGATACCAACTACACAGTTAAGATTCCTTCATTTTGAATGTCTTCACAGAATATCTTTCTAGCACCCTTTAGCAGAAATCACAAAAAAATAAAATAAAATAAAGTTATTATTCACATGTACCAACAATGTTACTGTAAGGGAACATATATTCACAACTATTGCATGATGTATGCAGTGTACATCATAGAGCTCAAGGAGGTAGAGATTATGTATTGAAATCTGATAAAAAACAACTATTAAAATGGTAGCATCTTAAAACATCCTGAATAATAATAAATAAAAAAAAAAAATGTAAAATTTCCAAAATTTAAGTTGTAAGTACTTAAGTTGTTTTTTAAATGGATTTTAATTAAAAATACTTTAAATAATAATAATAAATTAAATATTTTTGGTATGATTTTTTTTTTTTTTTTTTTTTTTTTTAAACATTTGTGTGATTTTCCTTAAATTTAAATAGTGCATTCTAAAAGTTCCACATTTTCTCAGAATTAACATGTTGTCATGCAAAGTTTAATTAAAAAGAATATTTTCAAGCTCATTTCTTTTTTATGTTTATATATTTGATTATTCAGGGCTGCAGAAAATGTTCAGCCCTTTGAAATTTCCCTCAATGTCGCAAGAATCTAATTTGCTATACAAAACCATATCTTCTACGTAATAAGTATTTTTAAGATAATTAGTATACACTGTAACATAAAAATACAAGTGTAGACTTATATTTTTATTTTCTCCTAAGCAAATATTTGAAATTTCCCCTGAACCTCTTCCGTGTGCTCTGATGTATTGTACATCACTGTTATTATCTAGACTTTGATGCTAGCAAGTTTTTTTTTTTTTTTTTTTTTTTTACACTTTAACATTTTGATATTTACATGCTCTTACCCATATATGGTAGAGAAAGTATTGTTTGAGTCAAGTTTGCAAAACTAAGTTTTTCCTGCTATTACATATTTTGAGGTTCCTTGAACCCTAAAATCAGGTTTTAGTATTTGTTCTCTCTATAATCTGAATAGTTTAATTGAAAAACAAATATCAGTATTTGTTCATGTTATTAAAAAATATAAATGCTAAAATATATTATGTGTTTGTACAAAATAGCTTCATGAGAGTTGCCAACTTCATAACTAAAAATTTAGGAGCAAGAGACTTAAATAAGATTTCCATATATAATCTACATTTACTCAGTCTTAATATAGATTTCTTTAAATCAATGAGGGGGAGGTAAAAAAATACATGATTCAGAAATATTTTTACTTCTTTATAGGTTTTTAAGTTTAATAAAGCAAGTTTAAAATGAATACTGACTTTTATTTTGTGATGAGAGAAAGATTGGGTAACAAATGACTTTCGCAAAGCATTTAATTGCTAATAGCTAGATAGAAATTAAAAAAAGGGAGGGGGAGGAAGGGATAAAAAATAATTATGAGCGAGTAATATTGAATAATTATATTTTCTTATATGTTCCAGAATCTCATAAAGTAAGTTTAAAATGAATATTAACATTTATGTTGTGGATGGAAAAAGATTAGGAATCAGAAGGCTTCCATGAAGCAATTGATTCCCAATAATATAATTTTTTTTTTTTTTTTTTTAAGTAACAAACAATATTCACGACTTTTTGAAAAACAGAAGGATTTGATTTAATATCGGAAGCCGGAAGATTAACTTAAAAATTGAAAAAAAAAAAATAGCAGCTATTAATAAAGGTGAAAATAACAAATAAAGAAATGTAAAGTTTGAAAAATTGGAGTTTCCTGGTAATTTTCGGATTAACAGGAATTTTATTGTAAAATTTTATTTTTACACACTGATAAAAATAAAAGAAACTCCGATTAAATCGGAGCACTTGGCAGCTATGTTTCATTATAAAACATTGAATTCAATCTTTTAAAAAACTTTATTGATGAAATAAAACAAAAACAGTGACTTAGCGATACATGATATTTATCTTACATTGGATGGTCTGGCATTAACAATCAAATAATGATAAATTCAGTGTTTTATATACATTATGAAAATTTATCACTTGCAGAGCAATGGTCATAAGCGTAACTGTATTACTTTAAGTATTTATCTGAATTCTCGGCTAAAATTTTAGCTGAAGACTTAGCATCAGAGAACAAATCTTTCACTTCTTCAATATCTTCTTTCTTGATCGATGTTCTATTCTTGATCTTGGCAATTAAACTTGCAGGACACATAAGCTGAACAGCATACCTATAACATAATGATTTTAAAATAAACATTTAATATTAATACATTGTGATTGTTAATACATTGGGGGGAAAGGGGGGGGGGACATTTTAACAAGAAAAAGTTTTTGTATAAGGAGATCATATAATTTATTGTAGGCAGATGCAATCCTCCCATTATGAAAAGTATTAATTTTAATTAGGTTAAGCAGTCATATAAAATTGATATTTTAGTCTTATTTTTAGAAATTTAGCTATCAGAAAAATTGGAATTCCAGTACTGAAAATGAAATAAAGATCTGAAATCAGGCAAATTACCTGAGCACACTTTGTAATATTAATACAAGATTTACACATGAACAAAAATTGAAAAGAAATCACGACAAGACATACAAGAGCTTGTAAAAATAAATAAGCATTGAAAAATATAAAATCATGTAAACAAAATAATAGAAACAATTCATTGTGTAGTTTTTAAATAACAATAAAAATAATTGCAGAATTTAATCCTTATGAATTAAAATTCAAGTAATTTAATTGTTGAATAAAAATCAAAGAGAAAAAATGCTTATCATACATATATTTGCATCTTTATATTAATTCTATAATAAGCATTGTGTGTTTAAATATTGAATTACTTATATAAATAAAATAAACATGGTCAGTCTTCAAAATATAAAACTAACTTGATCATACAATTCTTCATTACACATACCAAAATTCTTCCATAAAATACGCTACAGTATGTTACTTTTTAACACTAAATTTAGTTAATCCTATGAACTTTAAATTTTTTTAGAGTATATGTAAACAATATTTATATAACTTAATATTTATATAGTCTGACTTTAAAATTTTTCTAAGAAAACCTTTAGCATTAAATAGTGTTTTAACAACAAATATGAGGAATTCAAGAAGAAAGCTCAAATCACATAAAAGCGGAAAATCGCAAATCTGCGAAAGAATCTCATGCCTGATTGATAGAGAGCCTTGATGCCAAATGAGAAAATCACCTTTTTAAAACCAAAAGTCTTTTTTAAATCTTCATTATTAATGATTTGTTGTCTATAATAATAAAAGAAGATGTCTGTCTGTCTGTCTGAGCATCTATACGTTCAGCCCCTACTGAACGCAGAAGTATAAAATTTGACATAAGGGTACTCAGAAGCCTTCCCGAGGGGATAGTGAAAACAGAATTTAAAATTTTTAATTAGTTGCAGAAATATTAATTAAAATGTCGACCCATGTCGATCGAAAAATGAGCAGCGAGATTTAACGGCTAATTGCTTAAAAAAAAAAAAAAACATTCTATCAGCAGATGATTTTCTCCGCTGTCTGGAAAGGAAACAAAACATCTGGAAATCATTAATGTCACATGTTCTTGAAGCGGAATTAAAAATTAAAAATTTCAAAATTCTTCAAATTTTCATTTACATTACATTTAAATTAATATTCGGATTACACAGCATATTATAAAGCTATTGTTCAATTTTCATGAAAATATATGAATAAGCAAAAAAATTACATATTTACTAGCAGGCTTTGCCCGCTTCGCTGGTCATTATATTTAAAGGAAACTCTTTTCTATATAGCTTTATGAAAAAAATAAATAAACAAAAGATAAGATGTTTGTGTGTGGGTGTGTGTCATTGTGTATGTATATTCAGAGCTTTTTTGGAAAATGGCTGACCGCAGAGCTACACATATTTGCATGGAGGTTCGTAATGACCTCTCCTGATGCACCTTGAAGCCCGATTTTCGAATTTTTGATTAGTTTTCTTTTAATTAATTAAAATGTGAAAATAATAACCGTCTAATTTCTGATAAATCAGCCATTTTAATTTTATCCATAATTTAATTGTTGCCAATTTTTTTTTTCGACAGAATAAAAAAAAGGAAATTAAAGGGGACTAATGTGCAAGTTGTACTGACGGGCCTAAAGTGAAAGTTGTACCTCAAGGGACTAATGTGAAAGTTGTACCTCATGGGACTAATGTGCAAGTTGCACTGAAAGAACAAACTATTTCTTTCAACGAAAATGCCTACTAACCCTGGACGATAGGTCTAATATATCGTATCATATTATATATCGTATTTATCGTAATATAACTCAATACTTATTTCGCTTCCTTCTTTGACTCGTTTTAATACGCATTTTTTATATGCATGAGCAGCCCCCGAAAAACAAAAACATTAAATTCATTTTTTTACTTATTTTTATTTCATATTATTTCACGCGCACTTTTTATTTCCAAATTCAAAATTATTAAAAAAAACTTTTTCGATATCGCTTGTAACGATACTGATTATTATTAATTTTCATTTCTTTTTCTTTCAATAATAATAATAATAATAATAATAATAAAAGATTTTGATGAAATTCTGGCAAAAGCAGAATTTAGTTTAGGTCGGAGGACTATTAGTTTTTTTTTTTCTTCCCAATTATAACATCGGTTTCAAATTATTCAATTATATTTTTGATAAATTTTAGATTTCGATAACTGTCCAACTAGAAGTACATTTATTTACAAGTAAATAATAAATTTTCAAAATAAAACTTTATTATAAATTAAACTTGCAAACTAATCTTCTGTTAAAACTGACATCATTTATTTAACTAATTTTTTTAAATAGTAATTTAAAAGTTTGTAGTATATCTAGAGAGTTATTTCATATATGTGTAGTTTTATAAGGATTTTATTTAATTATTAGCAAAAGGTGGAATCTGGCGATAACTGTAGGACACTTTGTACAACAAAACAAATGCATTTGATGTTCTGCCTAATTAAATTAATGAATATTGAGAAATCTAAGGAGTGGATTTTTATCTTTATACTGAAAGTTAATAAAAAATGCAAAATTTGAGAAAAATAATGAATGCATTTTTTAAATTATCAAATTTAAATCATGGTAACAGAAGAACAGTTTTAAGACATGACATAGCACATATTATTGTCCTTTTACTTTAAAATTCAGTTAAAACATAAATGAAAAAAAAAAAAAAAAAAAACTGTAAAAAATAAGTTTTATAAAAGAGGATTAATTAATTATATGTATTTTGAAATCTGGTTTATAAAAATTTATGTCATGCTAAAAAATTGTTTATTGAAGGAGTAACAGAAGGACAAAATTTCCAGAACTTAAAAAATTGTTTACTCATCTAAATTATCCAATTTTGTTAAGAATTATTCATTATATCAATTTAAATTCATTGCAAATAAAGTAGATTAATTTATTTTAAAATTTCAAAGTTACCTTAAATTTCATTAAGTTAAAATTCATGTAACATTTCTGCCACCACAAATTACGAGGCTTCTTCTGGCATTATTAGGGGATGCCTCATGCATTCAGGGTGCCTTAAGAAGTCCCGGAATTTGTGGTGGCAGAAATATTACATGAATAAACTTAACTTGGAAATTTTAAAATGGATTATTCATTATAACTACAAGTTATCCAAAAAGTTGTTATAAGTTTACAACATACAGCCAGATTATTAACGGATTACTTACTTTGTTAGTTTTGCATTAGACTCTTTGCATTTACTACTTTTGTTTTGACGACATATATACACATTCTTCATTACAGCATATACTTTATAATTAAGAAATAAATATTGGTAAATTTTACTTATGCATCTAATGTTCTCAGTGATGCCGCTAGTCTTTCAAAATCATGGGTCCCTGGTACCCATGAGTTTCAAAAATCTAGGTCCTTTTTTCAAAAAATGGGTCCCCACATAAATCAATTTATATATTACAGATATAAATTATAATTTTATCTTATTGTAAATGAAAAACAGTTTAGGAATTTTCAACCAGCTCTTTTTGAGATTGAGCTAAATGTTTTCAGTTGTTTCTTAACAGCAACCTTCCTCCTACATAATATTAGTTTTAAGACAATATGCTCTGGAACAAAAAAAAAAAAGAAAGAGAAAATATAATAGTTAATTATTATTATTTTAATTTTAAACTAGAAACATTTTTAAAAATTCCTCGAAATTATTAGCATTAAAAAAACAAAATGAGAATTTTTTTTTTTTTTGAGAAATGAGGAGTTATGAAATAAGCAGATTGAAATAAGTAGATACACATTCCACTTCAAATCCCAAGTCCTCCACCCTCCTTTAACCTTAAAATAACTTACCAATAAACTGTACTGATAACTTAAATAATGTATTACGAGAGAAAAAGAAAAAGTGTAGTTACTTATCTATAAACAAAATTACTATAATAACATTCTGGCATAAGCAAAAATATTTTATTTTTTGCTTAACACAGGAAACATATTACTATTACTATACTTAGATTTTCTTAATAATAAAGTTTATTGAATCTTAATACAGACATAATGTCATGTTCCTGTAATCACGTTGGTTCATCCGGTTCATTTGTTTTGTTTTGTTCCAAAGGACTTGTTTTGTTCCAAAGGAACGCAGCAGAGTGATGCAATTCAATGTATCAGCACATTTTAACTGGTAACTTTTTCGAATCGGGACTTCATTTTTGCCTTTCAGAATTTTATGTTTGTTTTTGCACTGGCCGCTCATATATGTTTATCGTATATCGTATTGGAATTAGATAGAAATGTTTTTGGATTCTTTGAAAGAATGGTTTTGTGACCATTTTTCGAATTTCATATTTTGGCTAAGCTTTAATAGAGGGCACCCATTGGTGATTCGTTATACAGTGATGTGATTCGGTGTATCATACACTTTTTACTAATAATCTTTTTGCATCTTTGTTTCAAAACTTTGTTTTCATGTCTCGGAGTCGGAACTTTGTTTCTGATTTTATGCCGGCCACTTGTTTGTGTTTATCGTATAGGATAGGTTCTTTTTCCTTTGGTAAAATGGAGTTTAAAAGGTTTTTTTTTTTTTTTGTTCTTCTTCTTCAGAGTAGAATGCTTTAAAAATATAAGGAAAATATCAGTTTTAAACAAGAAATATATTTTAAAATTTACTTTTTTCTTTCTTCTAGTTTGAAAATTTTTTTTCTTTTTTAAGAATGAAAATTATGCATCCCCTAGGACCTGCCACAGTAAATTTTTTCGTGTCCTGCCTCCAATTTTTTTTGCATAATTTACACGCTATAGCGCACAAACAGCATCGCTGGTTCTTGTTAATTTTATTTTATATTTTGTTTAAAAATAAGTTAAACAGTTAAGTTAAAATATAATTAATAACTCATAAGTTAAGAATAAGTTAAACAAAGTATCTGTAAATTTATTTAGTTTAATTTACTGAGTTTTTTTTTTTTTTTTTTTTTTTTTAAATATAAGAAAGAAATTTCAGGGGAATTTTGAGAGAGAGAAAAAATACATATATAGAATCAGAATCTTAATTTTACATTCACATAATTTATAGAACTGATGTACACATATTTGAAGTTTCTAGAATCATTTTCTTTCTATTTTCTTTTCTTTCTTTCTTTTTTTTTTTTTTTTTTTTTTTTTTTTAAATATACAAGTGGAATTGAAAATTCAAATTTTATAACATATCCTGTAATAATATGTAAACAATGTTTACAAATGCTTACCTCAATGTAGTTTTCATACCAATTTCAGCAAGTTCTATTAAAGATTCATCATCAATAGTTAAACTTTCAACAATTGCTCTAATTTTTAATATCTGAAACAAATAATAATAAAAAGCTATATTAGTAGATATTACTAACAAACATGAAATGATATAAAGGCTCAATGATAATAATAAATAATTGTATAATTATATATAAATAGTGTTGGTGTTAGGGTTAAAGCCAATTGACTGTACCAGGGTCCTGGAACTGAAGAGGAGTGTTCTCTGTGTGTGTGTGTGTGTGGGGGGGATATATAGAGCGTCCCCAAAAAATTGAAATGTGGTTTTATTCTTTACCTATTAGAGATAAGTGAGCAGTTGTAAATAGCAAAATTGTTCAAAATGACGATGGAAATAACACCTCATTCATAAATATTTCTTCCTGTTAATTTTCCAAAAATTACATTTTTTAAATTTTTATATGATCCATCTAGACCAAAAAGACCACTAAAATGATAATAATAATCTGTATCTATAAAAAGTGAAGGTACAAAGAAAAAGCTGACTTATGACATTTTTCTGTATCACTCGAAGACTGTATACTACCTGATAATAAAAACTTTTTGATCTAACAAGGAGAGGTCACGACATGGAAAATTCAGATTGGGACGAAATTCCGCATGATTGTAGTATACTATGTGGGTAACAACATATTAAAGCAGTAGGACCCACTATCCACAAAATTTCGAGAAAAAAGCATTTAAAGTTTCAGTAATCTTTAAATACAAGTTATTTCGCAAGCGAGCAAGTGCCCCAGTGGTGTGATCCTAAAGCGTGAGTCTGCTAGCCAGACGACTTGGGTTCGAGGCTATCTCGAGACTACTTTTTTTTTTTTTTTTTTTTTCTTCTTTAACTTTTTATGTAATCTTTAACTTTTCTTTAACTTTTTTTTTTTGACATGTATTTCTATGTCTTCAGGCTATTGTCCTCCTCAACCTTTTTTTTGAATATACTACCTAAAAAATTTTAAAAGAATTTAAGGTTGCTATTAAATCCAGCCTTATTCAATCTAAAATTAGTTTACTCTAAATTATTCTGACAATTCTCACTCAATTCTTGAAATTTTGAATCTTTATCAAACATTTGAAGCATCATTCTCGTAAGACTTTCAAATTCTTAATAAAAACTTTACATTCGTATTTAGGGAGCCCCAAAATGCATAATTAAGGCAAAATGAGCATATAAAAAAATATATGCTCATTTAATTTTGTTTAGTACAGTCTAAAGATGCTAAACTGCATCGACCAGAAGTTTCACTCATGTACATAATCAGGGTGGCTAGTATTTAAACCTTTTCAAATTCCCTGACTTTTCCCCTGACTCTCACGTTTATTTTCGATGAAAATTTTATGACACTAGCAAAAAATTTAGTGACTTAAAATATCATTAATAATTTAATGATTAATATAGCTTATTTTCACAAAATTTGTTAAAATTCCCTGACTTTAAAGGGAATTCCCTGACTTTTCCAGATTTTCTAAATTCCCTGACTTTTCCCTGATTCTTTGATTTTCCCTGACTGCTAGCCACCCTGATAATGTATTTGAATTCCCTTGGTTGTCCCTGAACACAAATAATTTTTTCAGCCTCAACAAAAAATTTAGTGTAGAATCCCTATGAGATACATATTTAGAATATTGAGTTTCGATTTTCTGTTAATATTTATTCTTGGGATATGCTAACAACAGACTCACACAGACATACAGACTAACCACAAAAAAAACATGTTTTTTTGATACAGGTCCCTCAAAACATGTAAATTTTGCAAAAACTCAATTTTGAAATTTTGATCTCAAAGCATTCTCTGTCATATGTAAATAAGGGAAAGTAAAAAAAAAAAAAAAAAAAAAAAAAAAAACATTAAAAATTCTGCCAAAGACAGAATTTAGTTTAGTACACAGGACTGTTAATTTCAATCTGTAAAATTAAAATTTTATTTTTAATTTTTTATCTCATTTTTTGACTGTAAAACTGGGCCATGTACTTTTTAAAATGACTGAAATGAACTAAATTGAAGTGTTTCCACCTAAATTTCATACTTTATAGTTAATTTTAAAAAATCTAATTGTCATGTCAAAAAACTGTTTGCACCCCTGGATTCAGAAAAAATACCCCTTTCATTTGATACTGAATTTGTAACGATAGGACTGATATTTCTATTTTATTTTGGTGTTACACAAAACTGGTCTACAAAAATCCAGATTGAAACTAACAGTCCTCTGTCCTAAAAATCGTCTGAGAATTCATTTGTTAATACATTGTTTTGAAAAAAATTAGAAATTAAAAAATAAATTACATGCTGACAAATACAACTAGAAATGCATTTCGAGCAATTTCCAATATAGCTGTAATATATCTGTTATTTTAAGTAATCCTATAAACAAATGGCAAATGCTTTTATATCATATTCAATACAAAACATGCTTTTGTACAGATAAATCTATTACATTAATTCAATTTTATGTTTGGTGATAACTAATGCACCTAAAGAATTTAAAATATACCGATGAGAAATTTCACCTACAGACATAATGTATTAGAACTCTATCCTTTGTATGTGCCTACATGAACTAGTTGTTTGACCTTAATCAATAATTTCAAGTAACATCCATATTTGATATGGATTTAATCTCCTCGCACCTGAAGCTATAATAACAATATAAATGACATTTCAAGGATCTTAGACACATACGTTCACATTATACATTACAAAAATTAACATTTTTCTTAAATTTATATGTTAGGGAGCTAGTAATGTACAGTGCAAGTACACGGAGTTTAAACAACTAAACTCTAATTTACTAAGAAAGTTACTTAAATCTGCCTAACTGTAACACATTTTAAAATTTGATGCCCTTAAATAAATCAATCTATGTTAGTGTTTTATTTTATTCTGGAAAAGTGTCTAAGTACTTTAAATAATTATGAAAATTACGTACTATTCTTCGACCACACTGCTTGGAAATCATATTGTGAATGTAGACAGAATAACATTATATTTCAGAAATAAATTTAGTTTTATGCTGCCATATATTGGTACCTTTTTAATGCTAAATTATTCAGCTTTTTATTACTTTAGTTAAAATATAAAAATATTAAATGGTTTAGATTTTATAAAGGAAAGAATAGAGGTCCATGTATGTGGACCTCTGAAGCGAAGAGGTTAAAAATACCAAATTTGCATTTCCTGCTAATATCTCATTTTGAGTTATACTAACAACAGACACACACACACACAAAAAAAAAAAAAAAAAAAAAAAAAAAGAAAGAAAGAAAGAAAGAAAAAAAAAATGCTTTGCAAATAGATTTAAGAACGTGCTACACCCGTCCCTTTATTAATGGCAGTATATTTTTTATTTATTTAAATATGAGAGTAATTTTTAACACAAAATATTATAATTCTATTTACGCATATTTTTACCACTGAATTCTTCTATTGATAGACTATTTATGCAATTTTAATTTGCATAAAATATATCTAAATACATATTTTGTGGAAATGGAGAGGCATATGTATTTTAAATATACATTTGATTTATTTTACCACCACATGATTCATTCTAAGCAACAGCAACCAATCTCCATTAGAGTCCTGCATCGGGTCGGGTAACCCGATTTTACCCGATCTGATTCGGGTTGGGTCGACTACATTTTTTTTTTTTCTTTTGCGGGTCGGATTTAGTATTCGATGAATTGGGTCGACTTGAGAACATCTTTCTTTCAAAAACATTTTGCCTTAATAAAGCAAATTTGTTTGCTCTATATAACCATTATGAATATACGCTTACCCAAATTTTAGTAGTAAAATAAATATCCATATCCGACTGAAGCAATGAACAAAAAAAAAAAAGCCATTATTATTTAGAATTATAAGCTGGTTGAAAATAGGCTACTTCTCCCACAGTTACCAAATGTATGATTCATATATTTTGCTTACTCAGCGATGCCATTTACGCACTATAGCATGCAAATTACTCGAAAAAACGAAGACAGGATACGAAAAATTTATTGTGGCGGGTCCCCAGGGAACACGTATTTTTCATTCTTAAAAAAAAAAAAAATCAAACTATAAAAAAGAAAAAAAAAACAAGTTTTAAAATATATTTCTTGTTTAAAACTGATATTTTCTTTATATTTTTAAAGCATTCTGCTCTGAAGAAGAAAAAAATCCTTTAAAACTCCATTTTACCATAAAGGAAAAAGAACGATACAATAAACACAAACGAGCGGCCGGTGCAAAATCCAAAACAAAGTTCCGGTTTCGAGACGAGAAAATGAAGTTCCGATGCAAAAAGATTATCAGTAAAAAGTGTACGATACACCGAATCACATCATCGTGTAACGAATCTCAAATGGATGCCTTCTATCAAAGCCTAGCTGGAATATTAAATTCGAAAATTGGTCGTAAAACCAATCTTTCAAAAAATCAAAAACATTCTTATTCAATTCCAATACGATATACCAATCCAATAAGATAAACACACACGAGTGACCAGTGCAAAAAAAACACAAAGTTCTGAAATGAGAAAACAAAGTTCCGATACGAAAAAGTTACCAATTAAAAGTGCTGATACATTGAATCGCATCACTGTGCTGTGTTCTAAGTTCGTTTGTTCATTCAAAGTTGAAATAAAATTGAAATGGATGAACAAACGTGATAACAGGAACACGATATTATATCTGTATTAAGATTCAAGAAAATTTATTATTAAGAAAACCTAAGTATTAAAAAAAAAAAGAAATGTGTTTGCTGTGTTAAATAAAAATTAAAATATTTTTGCTAATGTCAGAATGTTGTTATTATAGTAATTTCTTTTACAGATAAGTACACTTTTTTCTTTCATGCATCATTTAAGTTATCAGTACAGTTTATTGGTAAGTTATTTTGTGGTTAAAGGGGAGTAGCTTTTGCAGACATGATATTTCTATTTTCGTCAAGGGCCGATATCCGAAAAATTCTGATAACCAGAATCAGGTCGGTCTTGCGATTGCCGTATAATGGCTCCTATACTGTATTCCTAAAAAACTGTTTTTCATCTACAATAGATAAAATTATAATTTATATTTTTAATTTATAAATTCATTTATGTGGGGGACCCACTTTTTTTAAAAAAGGATACAGATTTTTCGAAGTCATGAGTCCCAGGGACCCAGGATTTTGAAAAATAGCGGCATCACTGATTACTGACATCCTTTTGAAATAGATTGTGAATTTAAACTGATAATTAATATTTTTTCTCTTGCAGATGTTTTTAGGAAGTTATAAGAATGTAGATTTTGATGAGTTTTGTGAACGTTTAGTTGACATCTGTAACATTATATTATTTTAATTTAATATTATTGTATGTTTGATAAGCATTAAACAATAAAACTACAAACACTAAGCCTGAAACCCATTTTTGTACACTTAAAGTACACAATACAAATAAATAGTTAAAAATTATTATTAATCCATTCTTCAGATTTTTTAATTTTTAACTTAGTGTATTAATAATTATATTTTTAATTCTTTTTAAAATGATATACCAGCAGTGTAACAATGAAAATTTATTTTATAAATTAAAAATGTTTTCCATGATTTTTAGATGAATTATTAATTTTCATTTAGATTCAGGTTTCAGGTCGTCAAATTTTTTAGTGCGGGTTCAAATAGATTAAAATTTATTTGTTGGGTTCGGGTTAATTTAAAATTTACTAGTCAAGTTCAGGTCAGATGTGCAGGACTCTAATCTCTATTGCCAATATGCTAACAATTATTATTATTTTATTTATTTATTTATTATTATTATTATTATTATTTTTTTTTTTTTTTTTGACAAAATATTACATTTACTGTAATATTCTAAATTAAAAAAATTAATATTTATTGAAATTACTGTTGAGGAATTTTTTTTAAGTAACATTTTTTAATAATATTGCACACTGAAGTACTATTGCACAAATTATTTTCTAAACAAATAAATAAATAATAAAATACCTGAATCATATCTGCATTAGAATAAGGATATGTGCGAATAATAAGCAATCTGTCTAAAAGATCTACAGGAATTCCATGAGGAGAAATTATATCTTCAGCACCTCTAGTGGAAAAAAGAAATAATTTTTATGAAAATAAGGAAATAAATATGCAAAAACAGAAAAATAAAATATATGTGCAATATTTTTAGTAATAAATAGGGTTCGCAGAAAAATTAATTAGTTTAAAAATTAAATAAAAACAGAATTTTATTTGCTTTTTAAATAACAAAATATATTTTTTTCATTTAAAAAACAAGCATTTACATCCTAATTGTTTGTTTCCTTATTTAACTACTTTCTCTCTGTTTTGTTATATTATAACAAACACAAAAAGAGAAAAACCAATTATGGTAAAAAATATCTCAGTTCCAATATTTCCACCCCCCCCCCCCTCTCTTTTCCCTGTCTTTACTGTAGTACGGTTTAGATTAGTTAGGCATCTTCCATAGCTGAATAGCTGTTGCTTTATTTTCAAATGTAATTACTTTAACATATTAAAACTCATTTTAGTGACAATAAAAATTATGCGATGTTTACTAGTAACATTAGGCTCCCCGCTCTCCTTTCAGCTGCAAAATGCAGGCATGAGAGTGCAGAAAATTGAAAAAAAGAGGAAACACGCGTGCTCATAAAATTATTTTCAAATGAAAAATAACGTGCGCGGGGAAAACTATACAAATGTGTTCACAAAATTTATTTCAAATAAAAAATAATGCTCACAGGAAAAAACTATACAAAATATTTTAAAAGTGACAAATTAAACTAAAAGAATAACACAACACAATAAAACATGTGTTTAGAAGAAAAAAAAATAGCTAGCAATCAACATTTAACAATATTGACTGGTCGTGGAAAAAGGGGGGAAAAAAGGGGGGGGGGTAAAAAGTACTTAATGAGTGAGAAATATTAAACACAATTCTACTTCTTTATGGGTTCTAGAATATCATAAAGTAAGTTTAAAATTAATATTGACATTTTTGTTGTGGATGGATAAATATTCAAAAATAAAAGGCTTCCCGCAGATTGTTTGATTGGCAATGGTTAGAGATGAAAAAGGGGGGGGGGGAATTTCATAAGTGAGAAATATTGAATAATTCTGTTCTTTTATATGTTATAGAATCTGATAAAGCATGCTTAAAATGAATATTAACATTTATATTTTGGATGGAAAAAGATTGAGAATCTAAAGTTTTTCGTTGAGCGTTTGAACACTGATCATTATTGGAGTTTGATTTTAACAAAACAAAAAACCGTGAATTAAACGAAAATCACAAAAAAGCAGAAAATCGCGGATCCGCTGAAAATTCTCATGCCTGAAAATGAATACTGGTAAAAACATCACCAAGTGTACTTGTCCGACTTACCTTCAACTTAAGGAAAATTAGTACTTGCTGTTAACACTTACCTTATTCATTGCAAAATATGATAGAAATACACTTTTCTAAAAATGGATTTAAGAATCTTGATAAAAACTTGGGGTTGAAGTTTTTTAGAGATGACAAAGCCATTTATCTTTATATTTAAGAAACTTAGTCTTAACTGTTACCCCTTATTCTGCCAGTTGTAAACTATGACAAAAATTTTATTTTCTAGGAAATGGCTTTAATGATATTAATAAAAATTTAGGGTTAAGGATTTTTTGAGATGAAAAACCTATCTGACATATCTTCATTTTCAGAAAAAAACATTCAATATTAATCTTCATTCCATCCACTGCAAAATGTGGCGGAAACTTGGTTTTCTTGGAAACTGTACAAACAATTTTGATAAATATTTAGGGTTTCGGGTTTTTAAGATTTCAATTTGATTTAAATTATCCTCATCTTCATGAAAATTAGCATTCAATTCTTGCTCCGCCTGTGTAATTTATGGCATAAACTTGGTTCTCTCGGAAATGGATTAAACGATTTTGATAAAAACATAAGATTAAGGGTTTTTTGAGATGACAAACTTATCTGACTTATCCTCATTTTCAGGATAATTGGCCTTCACTGTTAACCCCAACAGATATGGATGTAACGATTTTGATAAAAACTTATGATTAAGGGTATTTTGAGATGAGAAACCCATCTGACTTATCCTCATCTTAAGAAAATTGATGTTCACTGTCCACCTCGATACGCCTTGCAAATTATGGTAGAGACTTTTGTTTTCTTTGCAATGGATTCAAAGATTTTGATAAAAATTTAGGCTTAAGAGTATTTTTTTAGAGAAGAAACCCATCTGACTTAGCCTCATCTTCATGAAAATTAGCATTGACTTACTCTGCCCATTTCAAAATATGGCAGAGTCTTAATTTTCTTAGAAACTACTTGAATGTTTTTGATAAAAATTTAGAGTTAGGGGCTTTTTGAGTGTACAATTCAAACTGAATTGCCTTCATCTTCAGAAAATTAGTGTTCACTAGTAACCCATGCTTTGCTTGGGAGGGGGAAAAAAAGTCAAACTTTGTTTTCTTTAAAAATACTAGAATGATTTTAATAAATATTTACAGTTAGTGTGTTTTTCGCAGCTTGATCTGAAATACTGTCATTTTTGTGATAATTAATGTTCACTGGTAACCTGCACTCCACCCAGAAAAAAACATAGGGGGAGATGTTTTTTGAGATGAAAAAACGATCTTATACAGTCAGTGGTAACCAGTCCAGTGCTTCACCAGGAATAAAATATGGCAGAAATCTGGTTTTCTGGGAAAATGCTCGAATGATTTTGATAACAATTTAGATTGAGGGAATTCAAGTGATAATTCAATTTGAATTATTCTCATCTCCAGCAAAATTAGCTTTCACTGGTAATCACACGTCATTCGATTTCCAAAAACAAATCACTGTATTTACACTACAAATGATTTTTACAATGAACCAAGTAACTCAGTCATTCAGGTGCTATTTTTTAACAGAATTAGTATTTGAAAAAAATAGTTTTTCACAGTAGTAATTTGAAATTAGTCTTAATAAAATATTTCTAGAAAATGAATATTAATATGAATATCATATATTAACTGCTATATGTTCCTATAAATGAACTATAAATATTATATAGACTCTTTTCAATAGATAATATTTTGTAGTATTTTTAAACAATATATATATTTATTGGGATTAAAGTAAATAATAATAGTAAAAAAATATGTTTGTTTTGTTCAGTTATTGCCAATAGACCATAATACATTATTTATTGCTCCCCCCCCCCCAACTTCATAAAGGGTCATGCTCAATTATTTTAACTTAGAATAACTCTATTGCATACTTTTTTATATTTCAACAGAACCTAATAATAAAGTTTGTAATAATATTGTGACAAGGAATAAAACTCCTTACTTTTATCAGATTTTAAGTGAAAATACATATAACGACATTAAGAAATAATGGGAGTCTATCAGCTTAAGGGTCCTTTGAAAGTTAAATTCCTTTCTCTTTCCCCATGTAATCCAATGTGATTTTTGGTCGTTTGGTATTATCAAGATATCTCATTTAAAAATAAAGTTTTTTGAATTCCATTCTTTGAACATGTTGCGTTTTATCTTAGGAAGAAATTAAGAGAAAAAAATAATTAATTAAATATTTCTTTTTGAGATTCAAAATTAGACCTTTAAGTTTCCTTAATAAAATAAAATATTATTACTATTAATTTTTTTTTTTTTTAATTGCTCCCTGAGAAAAAAAGACAACATGTTAGAAGAGTGGAATTTAAAAATCACAATTCCAAAAACTTTATTTTTGAACAAGATATCATGAGAATACAAAGCAACAAAAATCTCACTGGATTACATAGAGAAAGAGAAAGGAAGGTATCTGACTACCAAGGACTCTTAAACAGGGAAAACCAAACTTGGTAAAAATAGTAACTTCAAGTTGCCAGAATCTGTAATTTCCCTTTAAATTTGAAAATAAGTTTACAAGTATTTTTTAGTATAATATATCAATTTTTCGCTACTCATCACTGACAAAAAGTGCAAAAGGATACAACTTGAAATTAAGTGAATTCCATTGAAATATAAATTGTGTGTTTATCAATAGAAGATTGTAGAATAAACTGCTAATTACTGTTAGTTCCTAAACAAGCCATATTCGTACTCTGAAGTGAATACAAAGCTATTTTTGTATCTTTTGTGATGTGAGTAATAGTTTTATAAGGGTTGTTTCAGGAATATTGGTTGAATAAAGTGGGTTCAGTGACTAGAATTTGCTTATTCATTTATGAATCACTTATCAGGAAACATTCAAAAGGTGTCGTCTTCAAAAACTATTGAAAAAAATATATGTGATTCTACTCTTCATAAAACAGCAGAAAGAGAAAAAATTATCATCTGAAATGAATTATAGTGACCACAAAAAATTATCAAAATTAAGCATATTTGGCGATTTCACACTGTTAGGTGAATGATTTTTCGTACTTGGCGGAGAAGCAAAACATGGTACTGTTCATACACAGCAATCTCGATGCTATCTAACTTATCGCCTAATAGTGTTAAATCACCAAAAATGCTTAATTTTGATAATTTTTTGCAGTCGCTGAAATTCATTTCAGCCGATAATTTTTTCACTTTCTGGTATTTTATGAAGAGTAGAATCACATACATTTTTTGAAGACGACGCCTTTTATATGTTTCCTTGTTAGACGACTTACCACACATGATAATATCAAATGTTTCTGTAATAATATGTTGTCATGCGAAATCAGATATTTCGTCTGACATCTTTCTTTAATAAATAAAATTACATCTGATAAGAAACTCAAATTTTCTATTTAAAAAATAGAAAAAATAAAATAAAATAAATAAGAAAAGGGTAAAGGGGAGAGGAAAAACTGAAATAAATATAAGAAGAAAAACATTTAATTTTTCTTTCTTTCAGCATATTACATCGTTTTTATGAAATAATTATAGTATAAAAACATAATTTAATTATTAGTCATTTTGTTCTCATTTTAAAATATTATTCCATTTTCAGAAAATAAATAAGTATTTTATTATACATTATGTATGTAGTACGTTCTAGAACTTTTGATTTTTCAAAATTCTGTGAGCACCTTGTCAATCAATTTTATTCAACGCCTTCCTGGATTTATTTCTAATTTTTCCATTTGCCAGTTTGAATTTTGAGTTCTCCTATGAAATACAAAAATAATTATTCAAATTTGATTAGTGGAACTCTATACATGTCATTTGGCTTGTTTTCCTAATTGGCATTATTCAGGGTAACAACATATTTCTAAATTTCTCAATTTTGGCAATTATATAATCATTCTTTTCTTTTGTTAATAACATGTTCGTTAGCCTTTCAACTAGCTTTCCGATCGTCTGCGTTTCATCTTGCACCTGGCGATTTTCTGTGATAAGATAACCTTTTCCCCCCACTTAAATAGTGGACACTAGGAGGTCTGCACAGGCCGAAATTTTGAGGCCCGGCCTGGTATGAAGTCAAAAAATTCGGCCCGGGCCCGTTCATTTTTTAACCGTGTATGGCCCGGCCCGGCCCGGACAAAAACCGATAAAATCAGGCCCGGCCCGGCCCGGCCTGATTCAAAAATATGTAAAATAACAAAAAACAAAATGCATACCTTTCTATGAAAAAGATTTTTAGTACATGTTTTCAGAGGTTTTATATAACCAAACAATAATACGTTCTTTAACAAAACTGCTGAACTTTTGCAAGATAATTACATATAAACAGAAATCTGTTATTATAGACGAGGCACAAAGACAAACAGAAAATCAAATCGAAAATATTAGCTTTCATCAAATAATACAGGAAGGTATTTAAAATGGTTAATACTACTAAAAATGCACTTTCCTCTTATATACCGTAATGCATCCGAATTTTTCATGTGATTCGGTAAACAAAACTTTAATGTTAATCCAACCATATTGAATAGAAAAGTTGTTTTTGACCATGATAAGAATGATGCAACTTTCATCCACTGGAGAAAAGGAAAAGGAGCCTTAGAGAAAAAGTTACAACGGAATGATTTTTATAGCCTTCATACCATCTAAACTCAACAGATCATAGGAAACAAAGCCTTATACACAGTAACGTATCTAATTTATTTTGTTATGTACATGTACTCAAACTGGTAGTGACATGCATACTATTTTGAATAGGAAACCATCTAATATTACTTTAAATAAAATATATTAATTTCGAAGCATGCTAAAAATATTTGCGAAAAATCAGTTTTCGAACAGACAGACTGATAGTCAATTAAATTGATGTTACAGACATTTTTTTAACAAAATAGAACTTTATGTGACATACCAGCCTGTAAAATTATGTAAAATAAATGACTGAAAAAATATTTTTATCATTTCCCTTTTTCGTTGATTAACGAAGAATCCAGAAAAAAATTTCATTCAGGCCCGGCACGGCCCGAGTATACACAAAAAAACTGAGCTCGAGCCCGGCCCGTGCAGACCTCTAGCAGACACATGCCACGATCGCTCTCTCACCCTTCTCTTTTTTTTCTTCCTGCGTAAAGTTAACGGTAAATGTCTAGCAGCAATCTTAACGATGTCTGGGAAGGAGGATGGGGGATTTGGTTTCTTCGGGCCTTGGGAATATATTTACAGTGGACGTCTGATGCCCCAATGATGAATTGATATAAATTTATTCATGAAGAAGAAATATAAATAAAGGAAATGTGCATCTTCAGATGTTCAGTGGAGTCTTCTTTCTTGTAAATATTAACTTCAATTCCTTTTACCTAGCAAAGAACACTTGTGGTAAGTCTCAACAATATATTATTTTGATGATTAAAAAAATATAGATTTCCGACAGAACTTAGTGCTATTCAACCCCTGGGTTCATGATCACAGCAATTTATTTCTTTTAGTTTATTGCCAAGATATGGCACGACATATGTATAAGTAAATGCATCTACAAAGAAATCATGCAGTATTCATATCAGATTATTATTATTATTACTACTACAAGTAAAAATAAACAAATGAGAAAACAAAAACTTGGGAAAACCAACTAAGTATAGTTGGTTTATATTTAGATGTTCAAAGACTGATTTTTTTCAGGGGAAAAATATTTTGAGAAATAGTTAAGAATAACAGATATAAATTGATACAACAACATACCTAATTTGGCAGTGCCCTCTATTAGATGCAAATATTACAATAGGTGCAATTGATGATTCTAAAGCTCTGTGTAAATATGTAAAACATTCAATATCAAGCATATGAACTTCATCAATAAAAAGAACACCCGGAACAAGTTCTGCAATACCTTGATCTATATATTTGTTGACAACTTTGTTGATTTCCTTACGAAGTTTATCTAGGAAATAATAGAAATTCATAAAAAATAGAATCACATATTATAACTAAACACTCAAAATAGAGAAGAAAAAAAATTAAACAAGTGGTTGTATCAGAGATCTGTGATAATTTAAAACAAAGTTGCCGATTTTTATTTTATTTTTTTTACACACACACACACAAAAAGGCATTTTTTTAGATACTGGCATAAAGTTGACTCTCTTTTGACATTGAGTGTCATAATTTTCTGAGATGAAAATTCATTGTATGCATTCATCAATGAAATCAAATTATAGCCAAAAGTTGATAGGCACTAACTTATGTCAAGTTGCAACAACATACAAATTTATATGTAATTCTGTGCAGTAGTTCCTGAGATACAGTTGGAATAAAATTTTTGTCATACACACATATAGACATTTTCTAAAAATGATCAAATTGTGTTCTGGAGCTATCAAAATGTGTAAATCCGTCGAAAACTGGAAGTAAAAAAAACAAATGAACAGAAAAAAGACAGCAAAAAAAAAAAAAAAAAAAGGAAAAGCCGAATATCTACAAAAAGGGGAATTCAGTTACAGTTGAAAAATCTCATCCCTGTTATCACTTATTTCATGAATTAAGCAATACAACTGACAACTTATTTAAAGCACAAAATAAGACAACTTGTTTCTAAATTTGACAATGATACAAAATAAATAAATATATAAATAACATTGCTTACCAGTTATTTCAGTCTTTTTGGGCTTTATAAGCATATTCATAATTGATAGTACATCTTGACCACCTTGCGGTCTAGCATTTGCAACATCTAAGTCATGTAAAGTGACATCTTGAACAATTTCTTTCTTTTTGTGAACATCTCCTTTGGGCAATGGAACATATTCTTCAGCCTAAAATAGAAAATAAATATTAAATGATAATTATAAATTAAAATCAGGCCTCACAACAAGTTTTTGCCTCAAATATATAGACTTTATAGACTAAAATTGAAAAAATATAGACTTAATAGACTAACATTAAGTACATTAATAACTAAACCTAACAGACGAAATAACTGTAACGATAATGCAAATAGATTTTTACAGGGCTGCCAACATCTGGGAGTGCTAAAGTGTAGTTAACAAACAAGAAAAAGTGTAGTTTTAAGGTACAAAGTGTAGTCGCTAAAAAATAAGAAAATGCTTAAACTAAATAAGCATAAAATCTTTTGCTTACATTAAGACTTACTTTCTGAAATTTATTGATTTTTAACAATCAAACATATAAAATATCCACAATTTATAAAAGAATCCACTTTAAGACACGTATAAAAATTTAATTAAAAACATTAAAAGGTACACATTGCATCAAGGCCTTTCACCCTGAGCTTCAGGGCATCATCAGGACATAGCCATTTTTTAACAAACAAGTACAGCAACAATATATATATACAAAAGACTAATTAAAGTTAAATTAACAACTTAATTTAACTTTATTGTTAAATTAAGTTGTAACAATACTTCCTCTACTTTATGGGTAAGAGAAAGTAAAAAGATAAGAGAAAATGCTCACCTCACAACCACCCTCTTGCTTTTCTCTTATTTATTTTTTATACATTAGCAATATATTCATTACAAGATAGATACAAAATAATACCGGTATCAATTAGACATAAATAGTTGGAAGTACATATAAGTCAGACATGGTACAAGCTTACAGAAAAAAAGGCTGAACATTTCACAATCCCCCCCCCCAAAAAAAAAGTGGTATCAGGCAACTGACACAATATAAATTTTTCAATAATAAAAATAAAGTTAAACCTGATTGCATACGTGTGCACACAATAAACAAAATCAGATCAATAAATTACGAGGAACCAATTTATCCATTTTTTTTTTAACTTTGCCAATCAATTTTAGATGACATGAAATGGCTGTAGGATATACACCTAGTTCTTCTGCATAATCTTTAACAGTATTGCCTGGACTTTTTTCAACTATTGCTCGTAAAACTTCATTGTCCACAATAGTTTTTGGTCTGCCCCGGTCTTCGTTTGTGAGACTCATCCCCAGTTTTGAACTTTGCATACCAACGTCGAATGGTACATTCATTTACAGAACCATTTCCAAATGTAGCATTAATGTTTCGGGCAGCTGCTGCAGCATTATGCTTACTTTTCCACTCATACAAAAATAGCACTCTAAAATCTCTATAATTCATGCTACGATTAAAGCTATAAACTTACCACCAAATTACAATATTTTTATTTGAAACCATCAGATGAAAAAGACAAGGTTTTAGCTTTAAAATGATACATAATTAACGACTGTATCAAAAAAGTTTATAAGGAACCAAATCTCAAAAATTTTACTGGTGAGAATCGGACATTTCATATGTTACAACCTGATAATTTGACAATAACATGTTCATTTGTAAGTAAAATGTGCATTTTAATTCCTACTGTATTTTACCCAACGTATGCAAAAGCATTAACATGAATATTTTAAAAGTCATTGTTCATTGAAAGTTTAAATTTTTATCATAGATTGTCAACTTTTTTAAGAAAAATTAATTATTACTAAAACCAAAAATTCTATTACCTACCAGAGACAAGGTTGAAAAATAGATGAAAAGTCTAAAAATATGCACAAAACTCAAGAAACAATTTGCTTTTTACAATACTTACAATGAACTTAATAATTTTACAATAGAAAAAAGGAAACATACAAGAAATCATACCTTCCATGGGAAAATATAAAAATAAAATGTTCAAGAACATGATAAAACAAAGAATATTTAGAGATAAAAAAAAAAAAATCTGAAAATTGTAAAAAGTCTCTATACATAAAAGAAGAGACACTGAGAAAGCTGGAAAAGAACAAACCACTTGTGCAACTGAAGATGATGACAGGTATGCATCAAAAAAGTTTTTCTCAAAGAAGTGTGCGTAAATAGTGAAATTTTAAGTTTTAGTATTGTTGGACTGCACTATGTTTAAGATATTTCATAATCAATATTTAAATAAGTAAATATTTTTTTATATTCAATTTTAGTGTTATGGACATATCTTTTTCACAAATAATTTATATGTTTCTAAAGTGGACAATATGGTTGTTAAAAGCATGTTTATGTAAAATAAGAAACGTGTTAAAAAATAGAGTAATAAAAATACTTACTTCCATAAAATTTCACTATTCTATGAGTCAACAGTGAAATTTCAGGTTTTAATATTGCTGAAAAAAACTATGTTTAACATACTTCATAATCAATATTAAATAAGAAAAAATATTTTTTATATTCAATTTTAGTATTATGGAGATATTTTTTTATAGATGATTTATATATTCCTTAAGTGGACAATATGGTTGTTGAAAACATGCCAAAATGTAAAGTAATAAAAATACTTACTTCCAGATCGAATTCTGTAGCATAGGCATCACAACGTCCTTGTCTCTAGAAAAAAAAAAAAAAAAAAAATGCTTATGCACATTACATTTATTTTCAATTAACAATAAAAACTGAAAATACATTCCAAATACAGTTTCTTTCATAAAACAATTCTTTTTTAATTTAAATCATGAAACAATTTGAAGACAACAGAATATACAAATTATACATATCAAATTTATGATTTTTTTGTTATAAGTGATTTATATTGATATATAAGTATTTTTATTATTTTAAATATACATTATTCCTTTTTTTTTTAATTATTATTAATTTTCTCGTATTTTACATAAATAATTAATATACATAAATTTAAATATCAAGTAAGATTTTTTTTTTCTTTTTTAAATATTAAAATAATTCGTATAATAAATTCATTCTTTTAACACTTGCCTCATTACTGTGCCCTAGATTTTTCACCTGGGTACCACCCAGGCCTCCTCGGCGGCTTCATCTGTCGTGAAGTTCTTGAAACTGATTTACTTGGTGGTCCTTTCCATAAGGTGGCGCCACACTCCATCCGGAGCCATTGCGCTGCTGTCATTGCACACATTTAAATTTGTGGCGATTTCTATTGATTCACGGAAATTGATTCACTCAAGAACTTCACGACAGATGAAGTCGCCGAGGAGGCCTGGGTACCCAGGAGAAAAATTTACGGCACAGTAATGAGGCAAGTGTTAAAAGGTTTTTACTTAATTTATTTATAGTAATGTCTCATTTAGTTTATATAATTTCTAATAAGAAAATTCTTTTTGTAAAAAACAGTCATTAACAATATAAATTTAACCAAAACAACACAAAGTAAGTAATATTCAAATGAGAGAGATTGATTTAACTAATACTGGGACTTATTTCCGGTTTCTTTACAAAATTATATGTCATAAAATAGGCCCCTTGAAAAATCGCACTGCATAAATCGTATATGTTCTAGAATCAAGAAAGTTATTGTTAAAATACGGTCATTTCTCAAATTATATACAATCATTTACTCAAAACTTGCTTCTTTCTTTCTTTCTTTTCTTTTTTTTTTTTTTTTTCCCAGCATGGTAGAAAGTAACTGATATTACTAGCATTAACTTAGATAAAATATTACTGTACTTAACCATTTGACTGACAGTGACGGATATAGCCAGTCACTGAGCTGTTCTTTTTTCCACATTACACTTATAAGACAAAATTATACTATTATAATTTTTTAGCTTGTTTTTTAAGTTTGAAGGTCTTAAATAAGGATAATAATCATGTGCATAGATTTTTAATCTCAACTTGAAACAAGCATTACTTTAGTACACTGAAAAATTGTGCAGTGAAAACAGTACAAGTCTGCCCTTTTCATAAGCGGTCATAGGGTTAATTGAAAGGATATAATAATGATTACTAAAAGTGAAAGAATTATTCTATGTTGAATTGCTGAATATGATTTCCTTTTTAAAAAATTTTATCATTTTATTTTTATTTATTTTTTAAAAATAAGTTTAACTTTATATAAAAAAAATAAGGCCTAAGAAAACATGATCAACCCTTGATTGAATTAATTGTTTTCAAAATCATTCAAAATTGTAAAAATGAAAAAAAAAAAAAACTAATATTTTAATTTTACTTACTTTCACAGCACCACTGTTGGCTTCAATGTATATAACATCCCCAACCGCTACTTTTTCTTTTTGAATGCTTTCAAATATTGTAGGATCTAATTTTAATTTTTTTGAGCCTTTAACAGTTTTAAGCCCTACTACAACATGAGTAGTAGTTTTTCCATAACCTATATAAAAATAACAATGATATTAATAAAATAATGATAACTATTGAATTTACATAATACATAGTGAAAAAAAAAAATGAATAAAATAAGAAGAATATAATAAAATAATTGATGAATTTGCAGATAAATAAATGTATTTAATTATTGAAAAATATTTTTTTGTCAAATAGTTATAAAATTTTTTAAATGTTGATGGTTATTTTAATTTACATATCTTTGAAATTACCAAAGTCGAAACAAAGTAATGGATTCATCACATTATATAAGGGAAGGTGGAGTACAATGAAATAAATTTACTGCTTTTTTTTTCTTTCCCTACCCACAATATTGCATGCACAAAACTACAATTAATGCACACTTTTAATTTTATCATTTTCTCCAATTAAATAAATTTTTATTAGTTTCTAATCACTATCTTTATACTTGAAAAATAACACAAAGTAAATGTCTAACAGTGTTTCATTGTACACCGTTTGATAAAGACACAGAACTTTTATTATCTCACACCACCATGAAATACATTCAGATGCAATATGAAAGTATCGTATGTGAGGCAAAGTCATCAAATATATCTTCTTCCATCTGTTACCTTTCACCGGAATGTCACAGCAATACTAATATCGGGATTCTCTCCTCCTCCTACCTCTATCAACCATGAAATGTTTTTAACAGCTCAAAATAGGAAAATTTTGCTTTCTGATGTCGTGCATCAGCTTTTAAGGTGAAACAGGTTATTTTCAGGAGAAAGCGGTCACTGAAACATAATAGTTGCCGGTCACGCAGACGATCGTTGCAGAGTGAAGGTGTAACAGACATACATTTTGCAAATGAAAAGGATGTAATGAAGATATAATTTCCAAATATGAAAGTTTTAGATAAGGGTAGTAACTCCAAAAATGCCAAGTTAAAAATAAAGAGAAATGACATGTACAGACTTCCCTGAATAAGATTTAAATAATTACGTTCAGATTGCAGAAAAGAAATCAAAACAAAAATTGATGAATGGAAAAGGCAGAAATTAAATAGAAAAGATGTTAAATAAAATAGATTGACAATCTTGTTCGGTGATAAATATTATTTATAAAATAATTTCAAACAAAATATCTGATTTTGCATAACATATAACAAAAACACAATTTTGAAAAACCATATATAAGTAAGAGAAAGTAAAAAGGAATAGTATTTATTTAAATTTAAAGGAGAGCAAAGTTAAAATTCTTTCAATATAATCACATACTGTTGCCAATACACAAAAGCAAATTTCAAAAAAATTCCATGTGATTCTAATGACACAGTGGAGATGAAATATTTTACAGAAGTCTATCATAAATTACTTCAAAATATTCAAAAATATGTATACAAATCATACCTCCCATAGGATTTTCACTTTCAACAGGAGTAATTTCAGTAACTTCACCTTCATAAATTTCTTTAAGCTCTTTTATTCTCAAACCTAGAACAAAAGGCATTTTAACATATTACAATAGTCAATAGTTTAAAATTAACTCTAAAGTAACACAAAAATAAACAAATGAAATTGTTTCACAGCAAATGAATTGTAAAAATCATTCAGAACAGCAGAACTTAACTTAAGCAATTTGTTGGAAATAAAAAACTTTTTTAATGATTATTAACATAATCCATAACTTAATTTAAAAGAAATTTTTTTGTTGATATAGTAAAAATTTTGTATAAATTGGTAATTTTAATCAGCTCAGATTCATATTTTACAATAAGCTTGCAACATGTAAGCAGCAATTAAAGAAAAAAGAAAGAAAGAAAGAGGAAGGTCAGCACAAGATATTAGTGCTGATTCTAGATAAAAGGGTTGCCAAGGGGAATTCAATAAAAAGGGCATTAATAGCATGATTTGTGGTCTTCTATGTTGTGATTTTTGCACGTGATAAAAGTAAATTACTAATTTCATGTTTATATATGTAGACTACACTCCAGGAGCAGAAAGTGCTTAAAACTGCGACGCACGTTGCAGAACATTTCATCTATCCACTAACTGGATGATGTTGATACAGCTAACATTCTAAAAGTAATAAAACCTAGATATGTTCAATTGACCTGTAAATCTGTTAGCATACTAGAAAATTGCTGGAAACAGTCATTGTTTCAATGTATAGACAAAATTTATAAACATTTTGTAAGTAGTACATCCACATTAATGTGACAATATTAATGCCAAAAGCCATTGAAAAAATTGCAAATTCTGGGTGTATTCCTCAGTTTTAGATTATAAAAATTTTAAATCATGTTTTATTATAAATGTGCAATAAATTAGCTTAGCACCCTGCCAAATTAGCTTAGAGTCAACACTGGATATTGAAAGATAATCTGTTGACTGCATGTCAAAATCTTTCAAAGGGAAAACGAATGTAATATTAAATGTCAAACTTTCTGGAGGCTTTTATTTCATACTAGAAAAGCCCAAAAGCCCCAGTTTGGGAACGAACCAAATTCTGAATGCGGGAAAATTTTTAAAATCAAACTCGAAATGTACAAAACTCGGTCAGATGCTGCTTGCGTGCACTATTTGTTGCTAAATCAGTTAATGTAACAGTTGCACTACCATATAAAAAAATCGATTCTTCCTTGTGAAAATAAATAAACATATAAAGTATTCTTAAAAATTATTAAACTCACAAATACAATTATTCTACTATTTACAAATGCACAATATTACTTTTATTTTATTATTTTATATTGAATATTAATATTTTTGCTCCTAAGAACAATATTTACTGAATTTGATCCTTTGTTTTTCAAAATCACGTGACTGAGCAAAAAACTATTTTATTTATTTAATGTTTATTTATGTTTCTATCAATTTTTGGAACTCTCGTGCAACTTTATCTAAATTGTTTTTTTACTCCATTTTCATCTTTTCATCTTTTCACGTACATGCGAAAGTTCAATATTTTACCTATATATATATATATATACAGTGGAACCTGTCTAAAGTGACCACCCTAGGGACCGGCTAAAATGGTCACTATACGCAGGTGGTCACTTTATAAAGTCTCTTTAAAATTGGAAAATGGTCACTTTAGTCAAGAAAATGGTCACTTTAGTCAGGTGGTCACTTTACCAAGGTGGTCACTTTTACAGGTTCCACTGTATATATATATATATATATTTTTTTTTTAACAATTAAAAATTTAAATGTTTGTTTTTAAAGCTTTTACCAGGTTATTTTTTCATATTTTAATTAATTTTTAAAAAATCTAATCATAATTTCATTACAAATAAGGTAGCAAATGAAAGGGGCAATTTTTCTGAATCCGTCGTATTAATTAACTTATCGATTGGACAATTATATTTTTTTAATGGTGGCGTCTATACCTGTGGCCGGTTGGTCCAGGTTGCATGCATTGGGTTGGCTGATAATTTCTATTGTTTCACAAAATAGCGCATAATTGTGATTATTGTAATTAGCGATTTTTTTAGTGTTTTTAAAGTCAATTTCAATATTTTCGTTTTTATAAGTTTGTGCTAACGCGGTGCCATATTTTTCAAATTTTATATCATTAGTATGCTCTTTGATTCTTGTATTTATTTTTCTCTTGGTCATTCCTACATAACAACCATCGCTATTGTTTTGATATTTAAATGGGATTCTGTAAATGCCGGCAGTTTCGAGGGGGGGAATTTGATCTTTGTTGTTTCTGATTATTTGATAGATATTCGGATTTGGCTTAGTTGGAATGTTCACATTTAATTTATTTGCAATATTTTTAATTTTTACTGCGGCTCCGCAGTCATAAGGTATTGCGTTAGTGTATTTTTTATTTGGTTTTTGGTGGCTGGGGATATTATTGATTTTCTTTAGACGTTTTTTATATAGTTTATCAACGAGATTTTTAGGGTAGTTGGCTTGTATGGTTAAATTTCTAATACATTTGATTTCATTTTTGAGGTCTTCCAGTTCGGTACATATAAGGATTGCACGATTAATATAAGACTGGATTGCATTTAATTTATATTTATACGGTGTTTTCCTATTGTAGTTAATGATTTCTTTGCTAGCGGTAGGTTTTCTATAAACGGTCGTGTTAATTGTATTTTTCATTCTTTTTATTTTAACATCAAGAAAATTAATTTCATTATTTATCTTTACTTCGCTAGTGAATTGTATGTTTTTATCTAAGTGGTTTAAGTCATTTAAGAGTTCTGTTACGTTTTGTTCTTCGTGGACTATGGCAAAAATGTCATCGACATATCTGTTCCAATAAATTATTTTCTGTTTGAATTTTTCTAATATTGTATCTTCCAGTTTTCTTAATTTAAATTCTGCAACTATCCCTGATATAGGGGATCCCATCGGAACTCCCTTAACTTGTTGATATATAGTTGCAGAATTTAAATTAAGAAAACTGGAAGATACAATATTAGAAAAATTCAAACAGAAAATAATTTATTGGAACAGATATGTCAATGACATTTTTGCCATAGTCCACGAAGAACAAAACGTAACAGAACTCTTAAATGACTTAAACCACTTAGATAAAAACATACAATTCACTAGCGAAGTACAGATAAATAATGAAATTAATTTTCTTGATGTTAAAATAAAAAGAATGAAAAATACAATTAACACAACCGTTTATAGAAAACCTACCGCTAGCAAAGAAATCATTAACTACAATAGTAAAACACCGTATAAATATAAATTAAATGCAATCCAGTCTTATATTAATCGCGCAATCCTTATATGTACCAAACCGGAAGACCTCAAAAATGAAATCAAATATATTAGAAATTTAACCATACAAGCCAACTACCCTAAAAATCTCGTTGATAAACTATATAAAAAACGTCTAAAGAAAATCAATAATATCCCCAGCCACCAAAAACCAAATAAAAAATACACTAACGCAATACCTTATGACCACGGAGCCGCAGTAAAAATTAAAAATATTGCAAATAAATTAAATGTGAACATTCCAATTAAGTCAATCCGAATATCCATCAAATAATCAGAAACGACAAAGATCAAATTCCCCCCCCTCGAAACTGCTGGCATTTACAGAATCCCATTTAAATATCAAAACAATAGCGATGGTTGTTATGTAGGAATGACCAAGAGAAAAATAAATACAAGAATCAAAGAGCATACTAATGATATAAAATTTGGAAAATATGGCACCGCGTTAGTACAAACTTATAAAAACGAAAATATTGAAATTGACTTTAAAAACACTAAAAAAATCACTAATTACAATAATCACAATTATGCGCTCTTTCGTGAAACAATAGAAATTATCAGCCAACCCAATGCATGCAACCTGGACCAACCAGCCACAGGTATAGACGCCACCTGACGCCATCTCCTGAAGAAGAGGGATGAAGTTGAATACCTGGAGAGAGTCTTCACGGAAACACAGAAAGGAGTGACCAGCGTTGATAATGAGAGGGGGCCCCCTAATTAGAAAGTACTTCGCCGATGAAGAGTCACGTCGATAAAGCTGAATGTAAGGTTTTTTATTTATATATAATTAAATTTTGTGGCTTTATATATTTAAAATTCTAGATTTTTTAAATTTATCTAAAGTATGAAAATTTGGTGGCAACTTGCATCAACACACAGACAGAGTCCAAGAAAATCTCTTAGCTGCTTATATATATAAAGATATTCACTAAAGATAGTTATAATAATTAATCACAACAGCATATAACTAACCATATTACAAGCATATAAGCAATGCAATTTAATAACAAATGATATGCCATGATCTTTTATTATGTGGTCAAAGAGTATCACAATTGTTAACAAATAATATTAGATTAGTTGTTTTTTCATAATTACTTTCAGATTAAAAAAAGGGAGGGGGGGGGGGGGAGAATGAATGAAAAAATTAAAACAGGAAAACAAATTACTAAAGTTTGTATTTATTTATTTAGTTTTTTTTTTAATGCCATAATTATCATAAATAAATCTTTTTTTTTTTTTTCACGGAGGAAATTCTAGGAATATACATTAATGCAAAAGTATTTAAAAATTTTATTACTTTTACTAAATTAGTCAATCATAGATGAGTTATGTACTAAAGAATTTAATAAGTTTCACATTACATATATTAAGTATGTTTTCTATAAATGTTTTAAAAGCATTTAACAAAGTTAAGTTGAAAGGAAAAAAGAATGATATACAGCAAAAACATTTCCTGGGAGAAAGTTAAAAATTGATAAATTGTTCTGAATTTTCTGAGAATGAAGGTAAATAACTTCCAATTATGCAAACTTTTATTAAGGAAAGGAAGAGGTTAATTTTGAATTTAATTTTGTTAATATTTTGCAAAACATTGCTTTTTTTTACTTATTATTTATTTGAGTACTTAACAAAATTTCTAATAATCAAAAATCCATTAATATTCTATAATTGAAAATTCCTATAACAAGGTAACAAAAATACATTTTGCAATGTCTTATGTAGCAAAATATGAATTAAAAACTATCAATATTAAAACTTTCTATTAATTTTTTTAATCCTCAATTATTGTTAAATTATTTAAAAGAATATTCCTATATTCTGAAATTATTTTTCTTCAAATAATTAAACAAATGAAAGAAGAATCATTAAGAAATTACATATACAAAATAGCATTAAAAATTCATTGATTTTGCGATCCCTTAATGTTGTCTAATAATGCAAATAAAATTAATCGGGAGTCTGTTCAGACTTTTCAGACCAGGTCCTGTTTTGGGGAAACTGTGAAAAATCTACACATAATTTTGTGAATCAAAAATTAATGTGAAAATCAAGTTTTTTCAAACGTTTTGGCTAGGGTTCTCTTTTTGTGAAACTGTGAAAATGTAATTTTGTAAAATAAAATTATAATTAAAACAAAGTTTTGTTTTAGACAATGAAGGTTCGCTTTTATAAAAGTAAACTCACACATACATATGTACAGAAAACTTTTATAATTTAGAAATTGAATATCAGCTTTTCGGAGAAACACAGCAAAGCACATCCAATTACTCAGGCAGACTATTTGCTCCATGGAAGTTTAGTTTTCCAAACAAAAGAGATTTAACAAAGGTCTGTTTTTAAGAGGAAAAACATCGTGAAGGGTCCTTCTTTAGGATTAAAAAAAAAGGTCCCTTTTTTAGAATAAAACATTTTTTGAAGGATGCTTTTTTAAGATATAAAATTTTGTGAAAAATCCTTTAACAGACCTAGTTTTACCTCTGGATAGACTCCAGTTAACCTAAATCTTTATATACAAATTAAAACACTTAAGTACCAATTTTAATAAAGACTATTTTAAATTAGTAACTAATTATATTCATAATGCAATTTTGTTCTTTTTATTTACATATACAGAATGTTAAACATACAAAATAAGGGGAAAAAAATTATTACTTTATTTAATAGATTTCTAAATGATTTCTATATATAGAAGAAAAGTAAAGAATATACCTTTATCCACTATATCTTGGCAATAGATTCAATAACTTACCAATAGCACGGCGAAAGTTTTCCATCAGCACTTCAGTTTTTTTAATTTCTGAAGAATAAACTTCACTACCAACCATTGGACAAAAGGGAACTTTATTACCCAACTCTTGAGCAATTGCTAAAGCAATAGCAGTCTAAAAATAAAATTGAGAAACTTTTTTTAAAATTATAATAATACAAAACTATTAAGAGGGAAAAGAAATTATTTTAGCAACATAAGAGAGATTTTTAAAAATAAGAAAGTGATACAGCTATTTTTATTAAATATATATATATGTAAGAATTTCAAATATTACCTCTGAAAACCTAATACAGTGAAACTTGAATAATTCGAACTTGTTTAATTCGAAATTTTGGATAATTCGAATATTTTACATGGTCCCTTGAATTTTGTATTAAAATAAAGTTAAAAAATCGTGGATAATTCAAATTCTATTTTGGATAATTCGAATTTTTCATATGATTACCTTTAAAATATTACAGTAAAATTTGTTCCCGAGATTTTACTCATCTGAAGTGCATTATCAATTTTTATAGTCTTTCAAAAGAAGGATAAGGAAATACAATAGAAGCCCCTAGCTAGTGCACCAGAAGATATGGTGCATATGCATGAACTTAGAGGTTTTTGTAAATTGAAAGTCATGTGTAATGTAGAAGATTCTATTTTTGTATCAGGTCATATGCTATGACACAAAGATTCTATTTAAAAAAGAAATAAAAAAAGTGTTGAATAATTAAGCTCGTAAAAAATATTGATTTAATGGGGGGGGGGGGGGGGAGGGATAATGTAGCGGTATTCTTAGACGTAAAGTTTATGTGTTAAATCTCTGATCATAGAGTTTTAATTTTTTAATTTATCACTTTTTTTCACAAAATAGTATATGTAATTCGAATTTTTGGATATTTCGAATTTTTTTCTGGTCCCTTCAACTTTGAATTATCCAAGTTCTACTGTACTTTAGGATGCTTTTTTTTTTTTTTAAATATATACATGTCATTAAATGTATTAGTACATTTATGAAATGTACATATTTTATAAAGAAATTTGTTTTTGATTGCATTAAAAGAGAAAAAAAAAAAAAAGAAGAAGAAGGGGGTTGAAGAGGGAAGTGTATGTGTTGAACTGTATAAGTACAAATCTTCACAATATATTATTTAATTTATGAAAATCAGTTTTTAAATGAAACACAATGCTTATGCCTCAAACCATTTTTTAGTATTTCATGAAAATGCAAAAGCAAAAATTATTCTATTTTCTTCACCTAAACATATAGGAATATTCATATTATTTAATAACTTTGTAATAACCTTTTTGCATAACAAATTTTTAAGGTAATTCGTTGATAAAAATAATTTCTATTTTCTTACTGAATGTTTGCATATGGTTAAACTGGTGGTAGCCTAAATTGCCTCTAACTTTTTTTTATCTAATAGCTATTTACACTTTTTAGAGGGCAATTTATTATATCCATGGTAATAAAAGAAGATGTCTGTCTGTTCATCTATATATTCAGCCCCCCACGGAACGTAGAAGTACAAAAATTCATATATCATGGGTGCACAGAAGCCTGCTGGGGAAAAAAAAAAAAAAAAAAAAAAAAAAATAATAATAATATTTTAATTAGCTGCAAAGATATTAATTAAAAAGTCAACATATGTCAATTAAAAAACGAGTCAATTCTCAGTTTAAGAAGCATTTAAGGAGTGCTAAGGCCCAAATAAAATACTACAAATATCCAACCGATTTACTGTAAATTACAAAGTTATATGTTTAAGACCAAAATGAAAGATAATTTTGATCCTCTGCAAAGGGGATGGCTGATCTTAATTGCAATAGAGTCAACTTCAGAATTCGCTCGTTATCGACTGGGGAAAAACACGTAATCGCGAAGCCCTCTCTCTCTCTCATCTAACCCTCTGTATGTCTGTTAGATTTAATAATAGACTTTTTTAAATACTTTTTATAAAAAAAACTTGCTTGATTTCCATGCTGCCTAATAAAGATGTTTGCTGCAAAATTAATAATTGATTCTTATTCTTCACGGCCTACAGTTTATTTTTCCTTTAGTTATTGCGATTGCTTATTGTTCCTGGAAGTTTTTTTGCGGACCCTTTTCCTATAGCTCAAGTCTTCTTCAGAATCTTCTTGACAAACTTTGGTGCCAGACCTCTTCAGAGTGGTTACGAGATAAAAAGAGAGAGAGGGGCACTTGTTTAGATAAATTTACTAGCTAAAGAAACTATTTTATTTCTGTTGTTTCAAAGTTATACGGACTGACTTTCTTCAAAAAAATAAATCGGCTCCTTGGAGACAGATGTGTAGTTCACCTTATAGTGGATATTTAGCAGTCTGCTTAAAGTTCTACCTTATGCATGTACTATTTGATGTATGAAATATTTCTTCAACGACAGCGGGATATCCAAGTATTCAATGAATGATCTTCACATTGTGTTTTTGGTTTTGACGCAATGGTTACCCCGAACTCTTAGGAGTTTTTTCCGCTGCACGCTGGATCTCGTTTTCTAGAGCACGGGCTGGTGTTTCTCCTTCGTCCTCTCATATTATATGCTATGGAAGCTCACACCCTCAATGTTGCAAACCCGTGTTCATGTGGAGTGACTTCATTTTTTTATTGTTCGTCTTTTCGACATTTTTCAAGTTATTAAAGGATTTGTGTTTACGGAACTGCTTTATATGTAATACACTCCGCGTCTTCTTCTTCTACTGTGGGCTATGGAGGCTCACTGTGTGTTTTTAAACCGCATTTAGGTAATGTCTTCATTTTTTTTTATTCGAATTTTTCAAGTTTTTTTTTGGCAAGTTGTGTTTACATTCATGCTGAGACATTCCTGCATTCATACAGGGAAAATGCCGCATCTGTTTATGGACAGGATTTTGAGACTTAAGTATACGTTTTATTTCAGTACCTTCATAAACTATCAAATTTTTGTTTATTCATACTGGACATGAAACTAAAATGAAGGACTGGAAGTCTACAAACTTAGGAAGTTTTTAATTTTCCACGAGCGTTCATTAAAAGAAATAATAATGAAAAATAATTAATTATTGAAAATGAAAGATAATAAAAGAAATAAAACAAATATATATATTTTTTTTTCACACCTATCTTTTATAGACTGACAGGTATGTCCATCAAACTATGGTAAGTGTTTTCCATATTTTTACTCTAAGTATCCTTGTTAATACATAATTCCTCTTGGCACATTATTATTTAAAATTTTTGGATAATACAAACGACAAGGATGCTTAGATATTTTCAGATTTCTGTACATATTTTTCTGTTTTTATATATATGCTAATTTTTTCAATCTTAAAGATAATGATAAAAAATAAATAAATAAATATGGGAAAAAAGAAAGGGAATTTTTTAATTTGTATTTGTAATATATATATAGAGTTGCATTACCTTTCGGTATATTGTTTTTATTTTCATATTCAGATTTTCCTTTTTATGCTAATACTGATATACAATGGGTTTGGAATAAATTAATTTTGTATATCATGTGTAAAAATAATTTTTTCATTGATAATTTTGGTAATAATAATTATGAAATGGATCAATTAATATTCTAGAAGAAAACTAAAATATTTACATTTAGTGCAAATTTATTTCGAGATTTATGACATGAAGCACATATTATTTTCACAACTTAAATTTAATATTGAATTTGTTTGTTTATCACAGTGAATATACATGTGTAAAAATAAAAAAATAAAATAAATAAATAAATAAATAAATAAATAAAGGGAATTAAGTAATTACATAAAATGATGTAATGTTTACAAAATTTTAGCGAATCTTTATTTTTTTAATTCATTAACATCGCAATATTTATTATGTTTGAGGTGTTGAATTTTCCATGAGGTAAATTTCTTATCTTTTAATCAAATGCTTAAAAAATTCGTTCTTGTTTGTTAAGTGAATGTTTTATATATATTTTTTATTGCAAAATAATTATCACTGTTTATTAATTGAATTTAATTAATATTTTTGGTTTAAGAACTAAACTTGAAGTTATTTCTCATGTTGGTGTTTTCCAGGCAGGTTGGAAATACCCATGCATACTTTTTATATACTTTTGGGAGATGTGTCGCAAAATTTTGCTTTGATATCAGTCGGTATCTTGACACCTATTTCTCCTCTTTTTACACATATATTTTTTTTTTGTTCACTGATTTTAGCCTGCTTGGAACTGCCATTGCATAACAAATTGATAAATAAATAAAATAACTAGAGTGATAATTTCAGCTATTCTCATACTTTTGTTCCATAAACTTATGTTTTCATTACTTTTTAAGGTACTATTTTGAAACAAAATTTAGAAAATTTCATTGATTTTTGTTCTTTTCTCACATTTTTTTAATGTTTTGCAATTTATAATTTTCACACCTTTTGCATACATTATTGATATTCATTTTTTTTTAATTTTAAAGATGATGGGTTTATTATTCTTATCATGGTTATATTAAATCAAGTTTTTTTTTTTACAATTGGTTTCTTAAAGATTAGGGCTGTATAATCTTATGCATCACTGTGTTTCAAATACTAACTCTCAACACACTACATCTTTTGTCTACATACCATTATTTATCCTTTCATTTAAAAATAATTAAACAAATATAATAATTTAGATTTATACATCTCATTTAAATCCTTGAATTAAAAGAGGCACAGTTAATATGTTACGATTTAAGTTTATGTAATTTGATGCCACAATGTGCATTAATAGCGCGCCTAATTGCACTTGTGTTGTTGGCATTCAATGCTTCTTTCCTTATCTTGAATTACTGGCCAAATTTTTCTTGGTGAGGGGATCTGCATTGATTGTCTTTGTTTGCATAATTTTACATTAAACTTCATTTAATTTGAGTATGACTTCAATTAACTTACATTTTTTTACTATTTAAATTTTACATAAAATTTAACATATTTTACAGAATCGATTAGAATTGCTTGCATTTAGGGTATATTTTTTTTATCATTGTTTACTAATATTGTTTCTATAAAAAGATCTTTCTCACAACGCATAGGTACATACTCACGCACACATTGACAGAATAAATAAATAAAATAAAATAATGAGGATAAATATTAATCAATTAGTTATTTCTCCAACAATTTTCATTTTTTAAACTCTATTTTGTATTCCTGCAATTACGTAAATCCAGTACATAATAGTATTTTATGAATCTATACTGGCCGTCGTATCTTGTAAGGAAAGATAGATATAAGTTGAAATATAAGTATAGATATAAGTTGAGTTGAGTGGGTTTAATATCACATTATACCTGTGACGTAGGTATAGTCTGAGATTTACCCTCATGAATGGTACTATATAATATTTATCTTTTCAATTTTCGCTTTCAACATAATTTTCGACGTGCAAAGTGATGCTTCAAATTTCGCAATCTAAGAATTTTTGCAGGAATGCAAAACAAAAAATCTAGTGTGAAACAGCCACACGACTTCCATTACCTACTATTACACATATTATATGCATTTTTGGAATTTTCCAGTAAGAGAAACTTGATACACATATAAAGACATATAAAACAGTTCAAATAGCGAGTTAAAAAATAAAAAATAAAAAGTTATTTTTTTAAACACCAATTTCCGAGATCTAAAACTGACCTACCTTATCAGGATGACTGTTAATATACTTGTAATAATCACGTAATACATGAAAAAGGGTATCTAAAATGGATTAATGAAACAATTTTCAAGAAAATCGCAAGAGCCGATTTTGAGATACCAACTTTTACCAAAACTTGTTATACTCAGTAGTTGACCGGAAAACAATAATTACATACAAAAGGATATTTAAAGGGGAGTTAATATGGTGCATTTGAAAAAAATCCGTACAGCCATTTTTAAAAGAATGGACTTGCGAGACCTGAAATTGAGCTATTTATACAGGATGTCTATCCATTTTCCTGAACTAACCAACTATATCATTTGAAAGGGCATCTAATAGAGTGTTTATATAGCAACTTTGAAATATGGACTTACAGTCCCATTTCCGGTTTCCTATGACCCACTTCTGTTTTTCCAATTTTTCACCAAAATTTGGAAATTTCCTCTGTACACCAGACCTATATCAATTGTGAAATTTTGTAGTTCTACCTTTATTAGTTTTGGAGATATGATAGATAGAAGATTCCACACATACACACACATACATACACACTGACCAATTGCCAAAAATTACTTTTTTGGACTCAGGAGGCCTTAAAACGTGTAAATCAGGTGAAAACTCAATATCGAATTTTTGGACCAAATACAATACTTCCATTACCTACAATAGTAGGGTAATGAAAGTAAAAATTGGCAAAGTGTAGACCTAAAATGTCTTGCTTCAAACTCAAGAAAGTTTGACCCTGAGATTCATTGTGTTTAACATCACACTAGAGCTACGCAATGGACAATTGGCAACAATTTGGGATTTACCCTTAGAGGTGATCCAAACACATATTCATCACAGTTTTGATTCTCCACGAGTGAGGGTGGCATTCCTGCTTCAGTAACTGCCAGAAGTATTATGGAACAATGAGGACATTGCAGCTGCAATAAATTAATGAATTATATATGTACTACTTAATTTTACATTAATGTACACAACTATCTTATTATCAGCTCGAGTATCAAACTTGTATTCCTCCAAGTAAGAGAGCTTCACACTCTTCCAATTAATTATAAATATTTCAGACTTTTCCCCTTTCATTTATTTTTTCCCCTGTGCAAAGACAATTACAAATGTACACAAATATCTGCTGTAGCCTTACAAGATTTTCTGTGCTTATTTTAGAAACTTCATTACCAAAGGCAATGGAGCCTACTGCTCTTTAAGATTATTTTAAAACACCACTCAGATTGAGGGCGAAAGTCTAGCTATTAAGTTGTAATATAAAAATAAGTAAAAAAGATCTGGTGTGAAACAACCACATGACTTCCATTACCCACAATTACATGTATTATATGCACTTTTTGGAGATAATGTTATCAGAAGACATAGAATTGACCTAATGAATTAGACACCTAAAAATTTTTCAGTAACAGAAAGTTAATAAGAGTTTACACAGCATTTTTTTTTTTTTTTTAAGAAAAAGAAATGAGAAGAAAATTAGTAGAATTTTTTATTTATTTATCTCTGAAACACCAGTCTGCGAGATCTAAAACTGATTTATCTGATCAGGATGACTACTAATTTTCCTGTGATAACCAAGTAATGCATGAGAAAGGATATTTAAAATCATTAGTGGCACCAGAAATTCCCCGACGGGGGGACACCACCTCCCCGACAGGGGGGCACTACATAAAGAGAGTTTATTGTATGAGTATTTATCAAAAACTGCAATACTGTTAATAATATTACTGTTAATATTTGTACCATTCCATTTATTAGTACTCCTCGTGGTTTTGGAGATCATCGTGCCACAGACAGACATTTTCAAAAAATATCGTGGTCAAAACAAGTTCTGGAGCTCTCAAAACGTGTATATTCATGGAAAAATGGAAGCTAAATTTTTTTTTACGAATCCAATACTTTCTTCTATTGAATATAGAATGGAAAAACTGGAATGCTCCAAATTTGTAAAAGGAAAGAAAAATGCTGCTAAAAGTAGAAAAACTGAAAATTTTGTATTTGTTCCCCCGAGAGATTTTAGGAGTATGCCCCGATGGGGGGGTCACAGACTCCCCGGCCCCCTAGCTGGCTCCATAGCAGAAAATGCGAGACGCGCGACGTGCGTCGCAGATTTTTTTTAGTCTGCAGATTATTTTCAAATCAGCATTATGCAGAAATTCCCAAATCTTTCGATTTTGGCAGGAAAGATAGCGATTTTCAATCTTTTTGCATCCACAGCATAATTGTCGATATTCATTTTAAACACGCTTTATTAAATTCTAGAACATATAAAGAGGTAGAACTGTCCAATATCTCTCACTCAAGTAATTTTTTGTGACCCCCCCGCCCTACACTTATTAAAGATCAGCGATCAAACAGATCACAGAATCTTTACAATTTCAAATTTTTTCCCCACCAGCAACATATATGTCAGTATTCTTTTTAAACTTACTTAATTAGATTCCAGAACCTATAAAGAAGTAGAATTTTTCAATATCTCACTTCTATTTGTTTTAGTCTCTTCCCCCCCCCCCCTCCTCCCAATAACGATCAGTGATCCAACATTTCACAAAAGCATTGTAATTTTTAATCCTCCTTCATCCGCAGCATAAATGTCAATATTTATTAAAAACATGCTTTATTATATTCTAGAACCTATGAAAAGTAAAATTGTTCAATATCTCTCACTCATTTAATTTTTTGTGACCCCCCCCCCCCTCCCTACCCTCTCGCGAAATTCTTTTGATTTCAAATCTTTCTTCATCCGCAACATAAATCTCAATGTTCATTTTAAACTTATTTACTTAGATTGCAGAACATATTAAAAAAAAAGTAGAATTGTTCAATATCTCACACTCGTATATTTGTTTTACTCCCTCCCTTCCCACCCCCAACTCCGCTAATGATCGGCAATCAAATGCTTCACAGAAGCATTGTGATTTTCAATCGTTTTTCATCCACAGCATAAATGTCAATTTCATTTTAAATTTACTTTATTAGATTCTAGAATGTATAAAGAAGTAGAACTGTTCAATATTTCTCATTCATATAATATTTTGGTGCCCCTCCCCCCTCCTCCCCATTACCATTTAGAACCGATCGGTAATGAAACTTCCTACAGAAGTGTTGTGATTCTCAATCTTTCTCTGTATGCAGCCTAACTGTCAATATTCTGTTTAAACTTGTTTCATTAAATTGCAGAACCTGTTTAGAGGTGAATTGTTCAATATCACTCACTACTCATGTAATTTTTGTTGTTGCTTCTTTGAATATATATAAGATTTTGTATAAATTTTAAAGTTTTATGATCTTGACACCTTTTTGCTTGAATACCAGTGTTTTTGTAAATGAATCGCTAGCACTATAGAAGAAAAAAGTGGATCTGAAAGGATCGCAGGTTTTTTACGAAAAGTCTTTTAGTGAGCTGTCAAAGAAAATACCTGTTTGCTTATTAAGTTACTTAAATTTGCAGTTTCAATTCCAGTATCGGAAGATTTCTGTAAAAGTTGGGGCTCAGACATTTAGATGGTGAGCAAAATGCAATTAAGATGTAGAGATGGCAATGACAAACAAGCTGTAATTGTTAAAAGAAAGTTTATACGTCTTAATATCCGTCCATCTGGTTACACAGGAACCAGAAAATTTTGGAAAGCTGCATTAATTTCAATGTTTAGAGTCTCTTACTACAAGTATTTTACTAGAGTCAGTACGACAAAGTCATAAACAAAGATAGTTTTTATACAAAATGAAAGATAATGTGGCTAATGCCAATTCTTTACCTAGCTCTATGTAATAGAAATTTTATAACTACAATGCTTTGACATATCTAACAGATTAATAACATTAGATAAATGCAAACTTGTGATAAAAATATACTGAATCTAGTTTGTTTTTTTTCCCTGTAACTTATTGTGAAATTATGCTGCAGATTATTTTCTAATGCTCAAATAGTTGTCGCAGATTGGCAGAAAAATTTCTGCTACTGGGCTAGCTGGCACCACCCCTGTTTAAAATGGGTTTACGTAACAATTTTCAAGAAAATCGTTAGAGCCGTTTTTGAGATACCGACTTTTACCAAAGCTTGGCATTATTAATTGTTGACCAGAAAACAACAATTACATGCAAAAGGATATTTAAAAGAGGGTTAATATGGCAAGTTGGAAAAAAATTCATACAGCCGTTTTGAAAGGAACACATTTGTAAGACCTGAAATTCAGCTACTTATACAGGATGCCTATCAATTTTCCTGTAATAACCAACTATATCATTTGAAAGGATATCTAATAGAGTGTTTATACAGCAATTTTAAAGAAAATCGTTAGAGCCATTTTTGAGATACGGACTTACGGCACCCCCACTTACGGTTTTGGATGTCTCACTTCCGTTTTTCCAATTTTCACCAAAATTTGGAAAATTCATCTGTAGGTACACCAGACCTGTTTCAATTCTAAAGTTTTGCAGTTCTATCTTTATTAGTTTCCAAGATATAATAGCCAGAAGATCCCCCCCCCCTCACACACACACTGACCAATTGTCAAAAACCACTTTTTTGGACACAGGAGACCTTAAAACATGTAAATCAGGTGAAATCTCGATATTGAATTTTTGGACTGAATACAATACTTCCATTACTTATGGTAGTCAGGTAATGGAAGTACAAAACTAGTATGCTGTGGCTACCACATGACTTCCTTCTATATTTTCTGTATAATTTCACTAAATAAAAATAATTTATTAAAATTATCTTCCACGATGAATGCAGATGATTTTCTTTCTAAAAAAGTAGTATAACACTAAATATCCAAAGAAAGTCAATTTTATTCTATATATATATTTTTATATATATTTTTAATGAAAAAATTTGATAACTTTATTTTAAATTATCGTTGATCTGTGGTTCCCCATCCGTTTTGAAGGTATTAACGAACTCTTTTAAAAGATACTCATAATAATAATTTGCCCCTTTCAGGGGTGGAACACAACTCTCCTGGAGGGGAAGCGATGCTCTGACATATAAACTTTTTTCCCCACTTGACTATCACTATTGTAAATAATTCTTTTTAATTTAATAATATTTATAAAAAAATAATTCTTTTTATTTACATTTATACGAAATTTTGTCCTACACCACTATGTTAAAAATTTAGAAAAAGTGGGATGGCAACACCACCTGTTGGATGTTTTTCGCCAAAAGTTGAAAGACACTAATTTATAGGTAACTACATATCAAATTTTCAGAAATTTTGTGCAATAGTTCCTGAGATACAGTTGCCACAAAATTTTGTCACACATGCACACAGAGACAGACAGACATTTTCTAAAAATGGTCAAATCGTGTTCGAGAGCTCTCAAAACATGTAAATCCATCAAAAATCCGAGGTAAAAAATGTTTATGAATCAAATATTTTTTTCTATCGAATATAGAAGAAAAAAATAATAATAATGACCTTAAATACAGGAATCAACTCGTTAACACCCAAATTCATTTTGCAAAATATTATTAGCTGATTATTTCACTTCTAAATTAATATAGACAACTGACAGTAAAATATATTAATGTAAATAATTCTTCTGATAGTTTTAAATTTAAAGCCTATCCTCATTTATTGATGTTTAGTGCGAGAAAACTTTGAGATAGAAAAACTTTGAGATAACAGATTAATTTTCTGTTATAAGTTGACAAAAATCTCGAAAGTAAAGTATTATAATACATATTATTATTCAACTTGATTTAAGTTAGTACACCTGCGCAAAAAGAAAATACAAACATGTGTGATGAAGGAAAAAATCATAAAATGATTATCCGAATTATGAAATAACAATTAATAGTAGGCAGTGTTAGAAATAAGAATTTCGAAACTAGGCATCAAAATGACGCTTAGATTAAATTTTTTGGGCCTCAAAATGAAAAATCTAGGTGCCATCCATAATTAAATATGTACATTATAAAAATAATAATAAAAAATAAACTTGTAAATAATATATGCATAATATTTCCTGGAGGGCTGGTACACAAATCAACATTTTTCACCACTTAATGAGGCATGCACAGTTCCTGATGAATACGTTGTACTCGCTTAATGAAAGTCTGTTGTTCTCTCAGCATTTACATTCGATGTTTTTTACTGATGAGGAGCCTGTAAAAGGCTCGAAACGTTAATTTGTGTATCGTGTTTTTAATCTTTTAAAATGTATATTTTAATGTACATTATCTGTCTCAGTTATTAATGTGATTAAAATATAATTTAACTACGAGACGTAATGATTTTTAAATATTTTAAATTTATGCAAGATTATATAAAAAATATTTAAGTAAAGAATGTAATTACAATGACAATATTAAACGCACATATTTAAAATCACAAATTTACTCTTCACCCAGTAGATACTCAAAATAAGCATAAAATAATAAACATGCGCACTAAAGGGCAAAATTAACGGTCGCCACCGGCCATGTGGCGACTAAATAAAAAAAGATGGCGATTAAAAATTATGCATCGATCGCCACTAAAGTCGCCACTTTTTATGATCATTAAAATAATCTAAAAATCGAGCGACGATAGGCAATCGAAGCCTTGTGATTTCCAATCTTTTTCCATCCATGGCATAAATGTCAATGTTCATTTTAAACTTGCTTTATTATATTCTACAACCTATAAAGAAGTAGAATTGTTTAATATGTCTCACTCATATAATTTTTTGGACCCCCCCCCCTCCCTTTCCCTCCCCCTCTAACGATCTGTGATCACACAGCTTATAGAAATCTTTATAATTTCTAATCATTCTCCATTTGCTGCAAAAATATAAATATATATTTTGAACTTACTTTATTAGATTCTAGAATCTGTAAAGAAGTAGAATTGTTTAATATCTCTTACTCATAATTCTTGTAATCCCCCCCCACCCTCCTCCAACGATTGGCAATCACATGCTCCACTGAAGCCTTGTGGTTTACAATCTTTCTCTATCCATAACATAAATGTAAATATTCATTTTAAACTTTCTTGATTAGATTCTAGAACCTATAAAGAAGAATATAGATGTACCCCCCCCCCCCCCCCCACACACACATGTGAGCTCCATTTCCACAAGCAGTTAATGATCAAATGTCCTGCAAAGCACAATCTTTTTCCATTAATATCTCCACAGTATTTAGTGTATATTTAACCCATTTAAGATAGTTGACAAATGTGTGTATCAAAATTTGATTTGACTTAAATGTGTATTTTTCAAAAATTTTTGTATTTGCTTTCTTTTGTGTAGAAATCTTCCTTTTCCCTTCCCATTTTAAAGTAGAAATCTCCTTATTTTTAAAGCTACAAATTTGGCAGCTAAGTAAATTATTTTTAATGAAGCAGCTAAGTTTCCATATCTATACTTTTTAAGAGGAAGTATTTTAACTCTATTGAAATAAAATCATTTAAAAAAGTGTGTCTTTAGAAATAAGAAAAAATAAGAAAATTGCTAACTGTATTTACACATGACCATGTAAAACGTTGTGATGATGATGAATCAGCTGATTCATTTACTAGAAAATATCAATGTGAACTGTGAATGATAACAGCTTATTTCACTTAAATAAATTGAAAAAAAAAGTACTACTGAATTATCTGAAAGATAATAACTTTTGCTGTTATTATTAAGCCCTAAGCAGATTTTAATTTAGGATGTGCAATTTAGGATTTTTAAAAAGAGTGTAATTACAAATTCAGTGTCCCTGTGTTAATTTTATTATTATATGTATTTCTTATTTTCATATTTTTCTTGTGGTAATTATACCGCAAAATGGTGACAATGCTTTTTGCAGTCTGAAAGAAATAGTCTTATCATGTGAAAAGTGGCTACTATTGAAACTGACAGTACCGGCCACTGGCCACTAATGAATTTTCTCAGTTTTGCCCTTTAATGCGCACATGTTTACAGCAAACTAAACTGATGAGTGGAGTTGAGAAGTAAGAGTTTAAAATTCTCAAGATAAAAAAACACTGCTACTCGCTCCAAACCATATGTTGAATGGTTGGTCACCACATCGACAATGAGCTCAGTTTTCTAACAACCAAGGTTTTCTAACAACAGTCTGCCATTGAAAACTGTTGTAAGCTTGATTTCAACAGCCAATCATCTATGACTCCAGTGGTAGGATTGAGGAATACGATGAATCAGACTTGTTTATAGTCTGATGGGAACGGGGAAAATTATTAGATATGATGAAGAAAAATTCCAAGCATCAAATATGGCACCTATGATTGGAATTCTAGGCATCAAAATGGAAAATCTGGTCGCAAAATACGACTAACGACAACTAATTTCTTACACTGATAGTAGGCACATAAAATTTTCAGGGGTCATTTAGAGTGACGCTATAAACTGTCACTAAAAAGCAGAAACCATTCCAAGAAACCACAAAATATACGTGCCATTTTATATTAGCTGTACTCAAATGAGGACACTGGGTGCTAAAGGGTTAAGATAATAGAAATTATGCTATTTGTTGTTACTTTACCATCCTAATTCAATTTATGCAAATAAAATTTCACATATTTTAAAAACAAATCTCTTAAATTTATATTATATGGTGAAAATATATACTTTTTCTGACTACAAGAAAAATTTGCTAGCTACTAGGGATGCAGCGAATAGCAGTTTTGGCCGAATACCGAATATCCTCAGGGGCCAATCCAGAATTTCAAACTTAATACCTATTTTTGTGAAAAATCTTAACTATATTTTATTTTTGTGAAAAATTATAGCGCACTCTTTTTCTCTGTGTGTGTGTGTGGGGGGGGGGGGGGGGGAGTTCAAACTAAGTAAAATAATAAAAATAATGCTCAGAGGTTAGTGTGAGGCTTATAGCAGAACAGGAACCAAAACTCACTTCTCTCTGAAGTAAACAGTTCAGTAGAGAGTGTAAGTACACTTTTTTTCGTGCTAGTTTTATTTACTGCACTATACATGAATAATACCAGGGAGGATAGACCCATCATCATACAGTCATCAAAACTTCAAACCACCTGACGAATCAGCAAACAGTAACACTATGGACACAACTCCAGAGAATGTCTTGCCACACCGTTTCTCGCCCGTAACAAACACTTGTGTGTAGATTAAGACCAATATTCTGCATGATTGTTGCTTCGTGAATAGCATCAACAGAAATGCACAAATAAGTTACTTTTCTTCGAAAATGTGCTCATTTAAAATGTCAGATTTTGCTGGGATGGCTAAGATTTTTGTGAAAGTACCGATTTTAGCTGTATGATTTTTGTGAAGGTACCTTTGTTTTACCAGGTTGATTTTTGTGAAGGTCCTTTTTTCGCCAATTTGATTTTTGTGAAGGTACCTTTTTTGCCAATTTGATTTTTGTGAAGGTACCCATAAACGGTATTAAAATCGACCTGTATTAACCCCTGATCCTTCAAACCAAATAGTAACTATTCGGCCGAATACTGAATATTTGGCTGGCTGATTTACTCTTATATTAAGGTGTCAATCAATTTTTTGCAAACTTTTTCACAGTAATACCATTTACATTTAGTAATATTTTATTAATTATGAAAAAATATTACAAAAAACTACTATTCAGAAACAGTGGTTTATATAAATGTAGAAAAATATTAGAAAATACTGCTATACATAAGTAGTGGTGTAATGCTGAATTCCCAGTGAGAAAATTATTAACTGTTAGGCTTTTTAATAAACACATAAAATTTCTTATGTTGTAATATCTTGTCGCACTCACTGTCTCAAAAAGAAAAAAAAACTAAGAAATACAGCATTTGAGAAAAATCAATTAAAAAATAAAAACTTATTGGCTAACCTAATATTAAAACTGACGCAAATGCCTCTCACTTTCATGTGGATAAATTGTGGATAGAGATGTGGTGCTTTTCGTGCATGTTGTGGCATTGATTTGATATGCATTTTTCAATGACAAACTCAAAATTGTTATTTTATGACTTGTGTCATTCTTTTTGCCAGATTTGGATGTGATGTTTGTTTGATCTCTTGAAGTTTCCTAGATGGCAACATCATGTGAATTATGTATGCTCTTTCTTAACTCAACTTTAGAAACATACATCATTATACTATTATTGATAAAGATAACTTTTGTTACATATTATTGTTATGATTAATGTAACTAATAATTTTTTTTAATGTTATTTGAAACTAGATAAAACAATTGTTTTCATTTAAATATAATCTATTTCTTAATTACTCTGAAAATTTTTAATTTAATGATAATTAAAAATAGCAGAACTTTTTTAAATGATTAAAAATTTTTTTAAATTGAATTTTTATATGTTCAACTAGCCGAATAATTTGATATTCGGCCTAGCTGAATAGTCTTAGATTTGTTCAAACCGAATATTCTGTAGTATGGCCATCGGCCGAATAGGAAGATAGGCCAAATAGATACTGAATATTCGGTGCATCCCTACTAGCTACTAATTACTTTTTAATTTTATAAGGCGAAGGCGTAACCACAATAATCTTACATTCAAGATCCATAAACAATATATAGTTTAAAAAAAAAAAATTATAAGACATTAAAATATAAAAGTAATACATAAATAAAATAACTTTCATTTAATAAGATACCCACAAAATATATTATGATATGTTTGAAATAAATGGAAATAAATCATACAATAACTTTCATACTTTTCCTGTACCAGGTGGACCAACTATAAGCAGTGCTCGTCCAGCCATTCTTTTACTTTTAATTAAATCAACAATTAAGCCTGCAGCCTAAGAAATAAATCAAATAATGCACTAAAAGTAAAATTCAATTAAATATAAATTTTAAAGTTCAAAAATAGATATTAAGCTTTAAGCAAAAACATATTAAATAAATAAAACAAAAGTTTCTCTCTCTCTTTTTTTTTTTTTTTTTTTTAACAAAAGTACACAAAAATACACATCTGCTTCTAAGATTTTAAGAAAATCTTACAGGCTATGCCAGTAGCAGAATTTTCTGTATCTGTCTGCAGCAAAACAAAATTTGTCTGCAATATGGGAATGCCGGACGAAGTCTGGTATTACAAAATGTATTAATAATTCATAAAACATCTAAATTTTTTAAATACAAAGAAAATTAATTAAGAATATATAACAAGTACAATAACCCAGATACATACAATATAAGTTGTATTTTTAATCCTGGTATTTAAGACATTAAATTAATCTAGCTCACTACTGTGCTGCACTGTTTCTGCTACTAGGCAGGCTATTAAGAAATAGTTTGTTCTGTCTTTCTCAAAAATTCACTCTCTTCATTGTTAGAAAATATACTTTTTACAGTATCCAACACAGTTTGAATATACTTTAAAAGTTAGTTTTTGAGGACATGGCTATTTATTTGAACTATAGCAAATTCTAATGAAGAATGATATAAGTTAATAATTTTGAAATTAAATGCATTAAAAGAATAATTTTAATGCTTTGTTCATAACTATGTAAGCACACTTTCTGAACTACTTTTCATGAAAATCAGAGGGAATAAGGGAGACTTTTGCTTTTGATTGTATTGATCTGATATGAATGAATGACTCTATAAAGTTGTATTGTTATAACCAGGGATGTTTTTGATTTTATGTGAACAATGCTCACAACATTTATGCACTATTTGTTTATTATTGAAATTCATTTGGACAACTTTCTTTGGATAATTATATCAATATCAAATAAATAAATAATAATCTTTTAAATCATGCCCCTTTACTTTGTGGATCATTATATTAAGAATCTTGGTTTTTTCCTGTCCGTTATATCAAATGTAAAATAACATTATCTTAATTGGAAATGAATCAGGCCTTTCTGAATGGTCATTATATTGTGTTGGTATTGGGTCGTTCAATGTAATGCAAGTCAAAGTGTGATGGCAATTTCACCTGTTTGACGAATTTCATCAAAAGTTGATAGGAACTAATTTACGTCAAGGTGCAATTGCATATCAATTTGTATGAAATTCTGTGTAGTAGTTCCATGATGCAGTTGCCAAAAAATTTTGTCGCACACAGACAAGCATTTTCTAAAAATGGTCATATTGTATTCTATACTTCTCAAAACATTAAATCCATTGAAAACTTGAGACCGAAAATTTTTACGAAACCAATACTTTCTTCAAGAAGAAAGTTAAAAAAATGTTTCCTTTAATCGTTTGTTAATGCTTACTTTATAATTACAGTAAACAAAATTAAAGATAATCAGGAAATAAATGTGGCTAGTTATTTTGCATGGATGTGTAGGAATTGTTATAAAGCGAAAGAAATCAGGCACAATATGTGTTGTAGTATAAGGAAAGGTCATGGTTTGCTGATAGTCATTTGGATATTTTACCCTTCTCAAACAACAGATATTGAGCCAGAAGAAAGTTTGTAGGAGGAATGTAATGCAGTATATCAGATGGTGAAGGTGCTCCAGGAACTTCAGGTGTGAAATGGGAGAAATAGAGGTAAGTGAGCTGTATTTTTCTCTTATTTTATTAAATATTCATGAATTTTTTGCTTTACTTTTTTTTATAAATGTGTTAGATTATTATGTACTTTTTTAAATAATTTATAAAAGGCAGTTTTTGTTGGTTAAAAATTGTTTAAACTGTTGCTTTTTAGTTTTTTTAATTTTAATTAATGTACGTGAAGCCCCAGTGGCAGAAACATCGTGACACGGCGACATAGTCGCAGACACAGAAAAATGGCTTGCAAACAGTTTTTGTCTGCACTAATAAAAAAAAATTAGTCCGCAACTTTTGGACACTGTCTGTACTAAAAAAAAAAAAAAAATTGCCCACAACTTTCAGACAGTCTTTGTCTGCAGTCATAAAAAATTGTCTGCAATTTACGGACATTTTTTGCCTGTGACAATGTGCTACCAATGTATGACGTCTTAGACGCTCTCTGGTAGGAACTCTAGAGACCCCCTATAGTTGCCTTGGTAAGAACACACAAAACAGTGCTTGACAACGGCGACCTAGGGAGCCTAGATCTCCCTTGATAGGCAGCGTTATGCGTGTGCTCTTTTCTCCTGTTACATGTTACTGAGATTCTATGAGAACGTAGAACAATGCTAATTTCATTAAAAACTGCTCCAAAACTTCTCCTCCACTTCAAAATTCACTTATAAAATTTTCTGTATCAAAACTAAAACTAATGCTCTTATTATTTATATTGTGTTGTGTCAAACATTGCTATAAAATATTTAATTGAATGAGTTCAACTTATTATTTTATAATTGTTTATACTATATTGTTCTGTAGTAAAATTGTATTTGTGTATTGTTGCACGAGATCACCACTGTTATTAAGCTCTCCCCCCCCCACCCCAAGATTGCCCCAAGAAAGCTGATAAGATTTCAGGTTTTTTGAGTGTAGGCCATTTTCTTTTCACCCCGATAACACACAAATTTCGCAGACAAATTATGAAATTTTAAAAGCCTGTCGCATACAGCTACAAAACTTTCTGCCACTGGGCGTGAAGCGTGCAGACTTGCATATCCTACTGATTACTACAGTACGAAATTTTGTATATTTTTTAGATCCATGGATTTTGAGACAGGGCTATCCAGTGATTTTTTTTTTTTTTGCTTGTGTGTGTGTTGTTTTCATGTATGCGAAGCATACAAACATACATATTACTGATTGCCGCAATACAAAATTTTGCATATTTTTGAGATTCATGCATTTTGAGATAGGGGTATCCAGTGATGTTTTGTTTCGTTTTCATGTATGTGAAGCACACAGATGTGCGTATTACTGATTGCTGGAATTGGGAATTTTGAGCATTTATATTGTATAACTGTCTGTTATAAGCTTTATTTTTTTTATTTGCAACTGGTTATAATTTCGTAATTATTTAATAATATATATATATATATATATATTTTATTGTATTTTATGATAATATGAGTATTGATTCTTATCAAATTGCTTTTTTCTGACGTGTTTTCTTGTTTGGTTAGATCTCTGAAAAGCTTCACTTTTGTAAGTTGCCAGTGGAAGGCTATTAATTCCAAACACAATTTGAGGAATGGCACTATTTTGGCAATTTTCAGAAAAATTGCCAACAGTCTACCTAAAATAAATTTTCCCTTTCAATATTTATTTCAGTTTTTGCTATCTTAAAAAATGCAGATGCATTCTTATGCAACATACCCTGGATAACAACTCTTGGAGACAAGATGGGATAATATGAAGTTGTCAATTTAAAAAATACACCCAGTGAGGATCATAAAGTTAGCTTTGACTCAAATTGTTTAAAAAATAATAATAATAATAACTATTTTGACACGCATAAAGCAGCCCCTATTTTACAAAATTCCTTCATTTTGTACTTAATATATTTTCCATTATGCTTAATTTTATCTTTTGAATTTTTCTTGCCATAGATTTTCAGTTGTTTATACAAATAAACAGGAATAATTTTTTTTTATTATGTTAAATTATTAAAAAATATTTGGAGCCTTCACTGCACCTTTAATCTCAGTATAGTGTTGACTCTAGAACAAAAAGGCCGCTGGGGGGAACTCGATAAAAGGGCACTTTAGTATTCTCAAAAGGGGCACTCTAATATTCTCAATAATTCAAAAAGGGCACTATAACATCTTCATAATATATCACTTACAAAATGTAGCCCCCCCCCCCCCCCAACAACAACAAAAAAAAAAACTTACTAATTTTTTTATAGCAGCAATGTATCCAAGGTAGATGTCTGCTTCGGGCCGGGCTCAGGCTCAGTTTTTTTGTGTATACTCAGACCGGGCCGGGCCTGAATGAAATTTTCTCCGGGCGGTGTCGGGCCGAATTTTTTTCTGGTTTCCTCGTTAATCAACGAAAAAAGAAAATGATAAAAATATTTTTTCAGTCATTTATTTTACAATATTTTACAGGCAGGTTTGTCACATAAAGTTCTATTTTGTTAAAAAAATCTCTAACTTCAATTTGTCTATCAGTCTGTCTGTTCGAAATCTGATTTTTCGCAAATATTTTTAGCATGCTTCGAAATTAATATATTTTATTTAAAGTAATATTAGATGGTTTCCTATTCAAAATAGTATGCATGTCACTACCAGTTTGCATACATGTACATAACAAAATAAATTAGATACATTACTGCGTATAAGGCTTTGTTTCTTATGATCTGTTGCGTTTAGGTGGTATGAAGGCGATAAAAATCCTTTCGTTTTAACTTTTTCTCTAAAGGCCCCTTTTCCTTTTCTCCAGTGGATGAAAGTAGCATCATTCTTATCATGGTCAAAAACAACTTTTTATTCAATATGGTAGGATTAACATTAAAGTTTTGTTTACCGGATCACATGAAAGATTCGGATACGTTACGGAATATAAGAGAAAAGTGCATTTTTAGCAGTATTAACCATTTTAAATACCTTCCTGTATTGTTTAATGAATGCTAATATTTTCGATTTGACTTTCTGTTTCTCTTTGTGCCTTGTCTATAATAATGAATTTCTCTAATAATCTAATTATCTTGTAAAAGTTCAGTAGTTTTGTTAAAGAACGTACTACTGTTTGGTTATATAAAACTTCTGCAAAACACATACTAAAAATCTTTTTCATAGAAAGGCATGCATTTTTTTTTTTTTTTTGTTATTTTACATTTTTTTGAATCGGGTTGGGCCTGATTTTATCGGTTTTTGTCCAGGCCGAATTTTTTGACTTCATACCGGGCCGGGTAAGCAAAGCTTCCGTACGGGCCGGGCTGGGCTGGGCCTCAAAATTTCGGCCCGATCAGACCTCTATTCCAAGGTATAAATAAACAAAATAATGAAATTTTAAAAGAAAAGAAAACCAGATATAAAAAAAAAAAGCTTGTACAGATAATATTATATCATAGAATGTACCAAGACAAAATCAGATTTTTATGAGAAACAATTTTGAAAATTTTTACATTTTTGAATGAAATATGTCACTTACAAAATGTAAGGGGAGGGGGGAGGTAGAATTACGTTTTTACCGTTAATTAAATAAATATGCTGTTTTTACCGTTAATTAAATAAATATGCTGTTTTTCCCGTATTTGACAGAATTTGCGATATTTTTACGACCAATTGCCGAAATTCGTAATTATTTCACTGCAAATTTACAAAATCTACGTTTAATAGCAAATAATTGCTAATAATATATTATAATTTTGAAACTAATTGGTAAAATTCACTCTTCTTTCAAAGCTGATTCCTAAAATTTGCGATATATTTGCAGTTAATTATATCGAAAATAGGGTTAATTATTAACGAAATATACAATTATCTGGCTGCTAATCGGTGAAATTTGAGCCCTTTTTAAAGCTACATCTCCCAAATACTAAACTTTGCTGTTAATCGATGAAATACGCACTTTTTTCAAAACCTAATCCAGAAATATGTGAAAATTTACAGATGAATTAAAAAATACCGGATTATTTCACAGCTAATTGTCAAAAAATACGTTTACTCGAAACTAAATTATTTTTTTCTCCTAATAGGTAAAAAATTGTGCATTTTTTTCAAAGTGGATTTCTGAAATACACGATTATTATGCGGCCGATTGCCGAAACACGCTATTATTTAGCTACTAATCTATTAATTATGCGTTCTTCTGAAAGCTGAATCTTAAATACTCAACTATTTTGCCACTAATCAATGAAATTTGCATTTTTTTTTTTTTCAAAGCGGAATGTCGGAAATCGGGAATAATTTTGAAGTAGATTTCGCAAATATGGGATCGCTTACCCACTAATAATAAAAAATTTACTTTTTATATGCTATCATTTAGCTGCTAGCCAATAAAGGTTTTTTTTTTTTCCCAGTTGATTTCAGTAAATCACGATACATTTGTAGCCGATAACGGAAACACGCAATCATTTCGCCGCTAATTAACAAAATTTATGTTTAATCGTAATTAATTGCTGAAGAAGGCTTTTGATGCTAATCGATGAATACGGAATTATTTTACAAGTAATTTTTAAAATTACGTAATCGTAAACTAATTGCTAAAATAGATGTTATTTTTCTAAAAATGTGTAATTATTTAGTCATAAATCAGCTTTTTTTTTTTTTTTAATTACTGAAATGTGATTTTTTGCGGCTGATTTATAAAATACGCAATTTTCTTGTGCTATGTTTGTGACGAATCCATTTTAAATCCTACGATTTTTGTGAAAAGTCCCATTTTCAGATATGAAAATTTCTTAGAATCACCCACGCACTATAAAAACTAAGTTATCGCGTATTCAGTTATCCCAACAAAAAGCACAGAAAATATTCTTTTTCTTTCTCCAAAGGTAGATACAGTTGGTTCTCTGTTTAACGACGCTCTACTTAACGACGATTTCTATTTAAAGACGATATTTCACAGTCCCTACCCCCTTTGCCGCAAAAATTTTCTATTTAAAGACGACGATGTTTCTATTTAACGACTATTTTTTTCTTTTTTTCCCCTTGAAACTCTTATCTGTAATAGAGAAATTTCCTGTAGGAGAAAAAAAATAACTTTCAACAAACACAGAAAGTTTATTTCATACATGCAATGTTGCAATCATAAAAGTGTTGCTGGGTTTACAAGAAAAACGGGTGGGGGTTTACTGTTTCTTGGAAAATCGAATAATGGAGCTGCACGGGAGTGCACTATTGTCCCTAACCCCTTGTCATGTGACTTTCTGTAGCAGTTGCCTCCCATTCCTTCCGATAAGGCGGTCTTTGCTTATGTGTGTGTTTATGTTTAGAGACTTAACGAGTATGTTGTGTTGAAGTACGAAGTGAGCCGAAGATTATGGCTTCAAAGCGAAAGCATCTCAGTCTACACGAAAAGGTGAAAATTATTGAAGAATGGGAAAAAAGCATTGGAATGATGAAAGTGGAATTTGAAAAAAAAAAAATTGAATTACCTGAGTCTATTCTCAAAGGCATTTTAGCAAGCAGAGAAAAAAATTGTTGAATCAGCACAAAAATTCTGTTTCGGATCCACATCCAAACGTAAGAAAGAACCCAGCCATTAGACATGGGTATCATTCGTAGCATGAAAATTAGAAAATTTACACTCTTGGAAGCAATGCACATGATAACATCAGCTTGGAAAGAAGTTTCTTCATCCACAATAAAAAACTGGTTTTGCAATGCCGGCATTCACAAAGAACTTGACGTAGAGCTGCAATGTATGGATGTAGAAATCAATGAAGATGACATTACCCATGATCATGAAGAATGGAGAAGTGTTGTTCAAGGTGAGGATATTTCAATTGAAGATTTCTTCCAGTGTGATAAATCAGTTTTAACAACAGACTATAGAAATGCAGAACAAATTTATGAGGATTTAGTAAACGAAACTATAGTGTCAGACAAAGAAAGTGAAGTTGAAGAAACGGAAAATGAGATACCGCTACCATCTTACAAAGAGGCAACTTCGGCTGTAGATGTTCTCCGACGTTATATTGTCTCATCGAATGTGTAAGACGACACATTTAATATTTTAGACAATCTTGAAAAAGAATAAGGAAAACCAGGCCAGAATTGAAGCAATCAACACTTTTTAATTTTTTTAAAAGTTAATTTTTTGTATTTTTTGTACCCATTTTTAATGTAATTTTTGAAAATAAAGTACAGTAATTGTTAAAAAAAAAAATAATAACATTTTTAAACACGCCAATATATAGAGAAATATATTAAGTCCTAAGCCTGTAAAGTATGAAGGAAAACGTTATTCACATAATTTTTTCACATATTCTGTTTAAGGGCGTTCTCTACTTAACGACGAATTTTTACGGTCCCTTGAAAGTCGTTAAACGGAGAACCAACTGTACTTGGTACGATAAAGTTTGAAATTTTCCATGATTTTCTCAGAAACTTGTATATTAAAAGACTTAAGAAAGTTTCCTATTACAGAGGACAATTCCTCCGTTAAAGTCTGGCTTTATACTGTTTTCTCCAAAACTCGCGTGATTACGGCCTAAAACACTTTAGAAAGTCTCCCACGGAAGATACCTCTTCCTGGTCTTAGATTCCTTGCGTTGTCAATCGTACTTAAAGTTCAGAAGCTTTGAATCCATTATTTTTATCGATACATAATTAAAATAAACAATTATTTCGTTAGAAAGTATTATTTTTTAGCGACGTATTAAGCATTAAGATAACTGAAACATTGATATAGTTTAAATGAAAATCAAAATACCGCATAGTCATAGCATTCGGTTTCTTTCTTTCCCCCTTTCAGCTTGTAGTTTTAATTAAACACACTCATAACTAATGTAAACAAATATTTGTTCCCGTTCTGAGTCAGCAATATTTCAATTACACAATGAATTTTACTAGAATTTTTTTTTTCTTTACTATTTATTTATGAATATTGTACGATGAAGCGTGTGGTTCTTCAGCTAGATTGTAAAAGTTAGTTTTGTTATTTTGTGATTTTCAAGAGGCGTTGAAGCGCTTTCATAGATAAAAAATAAAATTCAAAAAATGTTTTATGCGGCAACTGTTGAAAATGCAAAATCAAAAGTGGATAAGGATTGGATCGCGATTTCTGTCTAGATGTGTGCAAGGCAAAAAGAAAGAAAGAAAGAAAAAAGAATAGTATATATGTATATTTTTTTTTCAGTGTCTGCCACTATTCAGTTTTATGAATTTAATAAAATATATTTAGCTAGATGGTCAAGACTGATTTTGCGGAGCATAAAAAATAACTTGCGGAGTTTTTAAATTTTTTCGGAGAAACTCCGCAGAAATCGGAGCAGTTGGCAACCCTGTGAAAAATACAAATAAGGGCCGCTGGGCACTAGAAATAAGTTAATAAGGGCCGCGGGGCGCAAAAATGTGTTAGTAAAGGGCCGCCGGGCGCTGCGCCCTGCTAAATCGCCCTAGAGTCAACACTACAGTAGCAGAAACAGTCTAATATTTCTAGCGATACCAGACATGGTTCAGCATTCATGGTTTGCAGATAAATTTTATTTTGCTGCAGCTAGAAACAGAAAATTTTGCTACCGGGCCTCCAATCAAAAGAAATACATTGTGTATAAATTTTTCTTTAATATTTGATCAAATTTTGTGTAAAAGTAGGTCCGATATTTGCAGTGAAAAGTGCATAAATACTGATGTTGAATCAAAAAAAGTACGAGCTTTGCAAACAAATATGCTACAATATTTAAACAATGCAATTGCTATAAATTTAGGGGAAAAGGTACAACTCAACTGGGATATTGGTCCAAAATTTTTGGGGCCATTTAGAGTAATAACGATGTTGTTCTAGACTGCTTGACAACCCACTTGTCATTTATTTTTAACAACTTTATTATCATTTAAAATTTAAACATTGTATGCAATAAACCAGGTTTTATTGTTTCATTTTACTATTATTTTATTTTGTTTTTCCCATTGTTTATTATTGATTTTGTTTAAGCATGGCTTCAAGTAGTAAAGATTCAGTGAAAATAATTGTTGAAAAATACAAGTGTTTGCTGAAAGAGAAAGTTAAAATGGTTGTAACAAATGATAAGCCTATTTTTGGAAGAGGACGTGTTATAATCTGTGATTGCTACTGTGCAGAATTTCATGCATTTTATGATTCATGCATAATAAATTAGCTGTATTCAGTGATTCCTTTTTTTTTTTTTTTCCTTTTTTACAGCTAACTTATCATGCACAAATTTTTACTTTCCGAACACTATAGTGAGAAAAGTATTGTAATCATGTCAAAAATCCGAATAGGAGATTTTGATGTTTCTATACGTTTCGAGGTCCCCTGAGTCCGTTTCCACTATTTTTGAGATGATGTATGTATGTGTGTGTGTATGTGTGTATGTATGTGTGTATGTCTGTGAGTGAACACGCTAGCGTCTAAACGCTTTGTTCGAATAACCTGAAAGTTGGTACGTATATTGTAAGTCACCATAGTACGAACCCTATAGATTTTGGTGAATCTAGCACTTATAGTTTTTTTACAGGGACACAAAGAAAAATTCTTTATCATTATGGCCTATGGGACCAAAATCTTAAAAGTGCGATAGCATCTAAACGCCTTATCCAATTGAGCAAAAACTTTATACACATATTATAGGTCACAGATACTCAATCTGTATACATTTTGGAGAATCTAGCACTTATAGTTTTTTTACAGGGACACAAAGAAAAATTCTTTATCATTATGGCCTATGGGGCCAAATTTTTAAAAGTGTGATAGCGTCTAAACGCCATATTAATCTGAGCAAAAAATTTGTACACATGTTATAAGTCGCATTTGCACCAACTGTATACATTTTGGTGAATCTAGCACTACAGTTTTTTTACAGGGACACAAAGAAAAATTCTTTATCATTATGGCCTATGAGACCAAATTTTTAAAAGTGCGATAGCATCTAAACGCCTTATTCAATTGAGCTGAAAATTTGTATGAATATTATAAATCACTGTTGCACTAACTATAAGCATTTTGGTGAATCTAGCATTTATAGATTTTTACAGGGACACAACGAAAAATTCTTTATCATTATGATCTATGGGCTCAAAGTTCAGTAGCATTAAATAAAACCTCGTGTGATATATGGAGAAAAATACTCAAACACTCTATTATGGTTTTCTCTCTTTTGTTTGTTTAGCAACTCCTCTTTCTTTATTTTATCTACAAAACTGTTAGTTACTCAATGTTCGGAAAGTCGAGTGGAGTCACTCCAGATTTTTTTTCTGCAGCAGTCAGGAAGGATGAGAATGGGAAATGGACAAATATGTGCAATACTCAAAGATAACTTAATTTTTTTAATAAAAGAAGAAACAGAGACAATAAATCATACTTTCCATAAGCAAATATGAGAATAAATTAAAACTAACTGCTCAAGAACATGTTAAAACAAAGAATATTAAACAAAAATAAGAATGTTTTGAAATAAAAGTCTGAAAATTACTTTTAAAAATTAAGAAAAGTCTGAAATTCCTACTAAAGTCTGAAGAATCTCATCTATGTATACAGAATTTCCTTTTTATGCATTTCAAGGTTCATACATGATAAATTAGCTGTATTGAGTGATGTTCTGTTGTTTTTTCATGTATGAAAAGCATACGGTGAAATCCAATTATGCGGTACCCCTTGGCACTTCTGGTGACTTTTGTTGGCACGATCCTTGCCACAGGGCCCGAAATTTCAACTTAGATAACACTCGCTGAAAAAAAAAAGTTACTTGCGACAAAATATGGATGTATGGATGGGTTTTACGTCGCACTAGTGCTGCGCAGATGGGCAATTGGCGATGGTCTGGGACACACCCCTAGAGGTGGTCCGCAGACATGCCATCACAATTTTGATTCTCCACGGAAGGGATGGCTCTCCCGCTTCGGTGACCTCCAGAGGTATACGCTACAAAATATGATTAACTTACTCTATTTTTTGCGTATAAGGTGATCAGAATTTTTTATTGGAAGAAGAGGAGAAATTACACAGTGCCTTTTATTTTATAAGAAAATAGAAGACATTCAATTTTGAAAAAGAGGCCATTTTAAAGGACACAAAATTGAATGAATATGATTATAAAAGTCGATTCAAAAGCTATTTTACACAAGTGGTAGAAACATTTTTATCCCAAATGATGAATTTGGATCAGTACACCATAATTTAAATTAATAATATACGAATACAAGAGGAAAAATCCCTATTTTTTATAAACGTCACTGGATAATATAGATTTTTTTTTTTTTAAAGTTAGTGTTCACCGGTCGATACAGCCAACAGCCGATCGAGCTTCCCAGTTTTGCGAAACTTTTGAAATTAAGGACTAAATCCTTTTCATTTGAAAAGTAGGACAGAGGATGAAAAACATAAAAACTTTTTAGTCCTGTAATTTTTTTTCGTTTAAGAAGGCAGAGCGTCAAAGAAGACTGTACTTTTAAAAAGAGGTTATCTGGTCACCTTACCTAAGATCAGCATGATTATACGTAGGGATGTGGGTTTTCCGGAAAATTTTGAAACGGAAAATTTTCTGGAAAATTTACCGAAAATTTTCAATCTCTAAATTACGAAGGTTTTGTAAAATAAAACTAAACTAAATACATTAAAGGCTACAAGTAAACAAAACTATTCAAAGAAAAGTATGAATAATTATTCAATTCAAAAATAAAATAAGTAACAAAACAGGGAAATTATGATTTAATGGTTTATTAAACATGTATAAAGCTAAAGTTATTATTTTTTATGACTGTTTTGCATGTACATAATAGTTGAATAATCTATAGAAAAAAGGTGTCTGTGAACGTTCTGTAGTTGTCAGAGACCTTCACATATCGCTGCCAACAGCTGAACCCCATTTTATTATATACGGAAAATTTTTATGAGAATTAATGATTTTTTTTTTTTTTTTTTTTTTTTAATTCTGTTTTCATTCAAAAAAAAAAAAAAAAAAATCTAGAAAAATTAAATTTGCCTTTGTTTTTCCCAAAATTTATTTATTTAATTTTTAATACTTCATACTGAAGTTACAAGTGGAAAAAAATTATCAAAGTTTTTTCTTACACTTTATAATTTCAAAATAAAACATAAAAAAAAAAAAAAACTGTTTTTGAAAAACAAGAACATATTTAACAATTGGGAATATTCTGAAACTAAACAGAATTAAAAAAAAAAAAAACAGAGGTAATTATCATAATGAATTTTTGTTTAGAATAATATGGGGTTTGGCTGCTAGCGGCAGCAAAATTATTGAAACACACATCCATATTTTTTTTTTCTTTCTTTAATTTGATCGCTAATTTTTATCATGAACTTACTTTTTTTTTTTTTAAACAGTATAAAACTAAGATCATGACTTGATAAATATTTACTTAACAAAATAGTATTAGGTGCGCATCTTTTAAGTAGAAATTATTGCTAGCGCATCAATAATTTTGCTGCCGACTGTACAAGGTAATTAGTAAGGTATGGCTCAGACCATGCAAGAGTCATCAAAATTCTTTTGATTTTTACTTTTTTCAATTTTTTCTATTTATAAGCATAGCTTGCGAACACAAAATCATATTTTTAATAGTTGGTGGTATTGGATAATGGATGTAATCCTCTGTTCAAAAAAATTAATCTGGAAGTTTGAGATTTTTTTATTATTATTGTTATTATATAACTTTAAATGTAACACCTTTATGAGATTTTTCAAATGCAATTCAATTTCGGATATTTTAAGCAAATAAAGAAATATTGAGTTCTTTCAACTAAACCTCCAGTTACAAGATATGATGTGATTCATTTTATCTATTTGATTTCCTTAAATTTTAATCAAAATCTTGCTGTTTATTTATTTAGGCAATTAATTGTATTTCCTGGTGCTTGCATTAAAAAAAAAAAAAAAAATTTTTTTTCTTTTTCCCATTAGAAATTAGTTTTAAAAAGTGATTTTAAAAAATATTATTTTTTTATATAAGATTTTTCTCTAAAATTTTCAACAATGCTAATTTTGTAATTAAAGCATTTTTTTTTTAGTTTTGCTCTTTTTTTTTTTTTTTGAACATTTAACGAAGATTATGACAAAGTCCTAACTTTCTGAGTCACTCTCAGAATCAGAGACCATAAGGTGACCTAAGTCAGAATTGCTGCCTGAGTTTGAAAAACATCGGTGTATCATCATTCATCAAATGAATATTTTGAAAAATAGATAGGTACACATGCTCAGCAGTATAGTAGTGCATTAATTTATCAATATATTCTTTTCTGTTATGTTGCCAAATGCTTTATAATTATGTTCTTACAAACTTATTGAATGGACATTTAAAATTCCGATTAGCAACCATAGATCTCTTGTATTATAATAAATTTCTCGAGCAAGTTGCTCAAAACATATATCTGGTAACTTTCTAAATGATGACTTTAATCAGAAACTTTTGTTTTTCACACTGTATATAGCATTACTATGACTAATAAAAGAAAATTGAAATATACCATGCAAAAGATTTACTAAAAAAATTGTTTTTTTTGTTTGGAAAATTTTCCGGAAAAACATGGTAGAAAATTTTCTGGAAAATTTTCCAAAAAAGAAAATTTTCCGCGGAAAATTTTCCACCCCACATCACTAATTATACGTTTTCAAATCGATTTTTTTTTTTTTTTTTTTTGTGTGTGTGTGTGGATACTGTAAGAATTCTGTCTATATTTAGACTGAAACTTTACTTGCCACAGTAAAATTTGCACTCGCCAATGGCGAGCTAGCGAGCGGAAGTTTCTCGCCCTGCCTTGCCAGATCGGAGATGTGATTTACTTTCCTAGATGGTGTCTGTTGATGTTAACGATCGCTTTTATGTGCAAATGAAATAGAAAAAAATTGATTGTTAATAGAATTTTAAATACAAAAAACATCAACAAATGCCCTTTTTAAATATAAATCACACCAACAAAAGTCGCATTCAATATAATAAAAATAGTACTAAAATATATATTATTAAAAGAAAAATATTTAAATTTAGACTTTTTTCTTAAATTCTGTACATTGCAGAGGTTGGTATTAAGCAGTATCCTACTGAAATCTGAACTGTCGCGGCCAGTTTAATTGCTGCTGTTTGCTCGCTTAGCGAGCATTAAAACCAAAAAAACATCACTGGATACCCCTAATTCATGGGGCATGAATCAGTAAAAGCATGAAAACTGATGACCCTGCGGTTAGTATGCTTGCTTCGCAAGCATTAAAAAAAAAAAAAAAAAAAAAAATCACTGGATACCCCTAAATCACGATGCATGAATCAGTAAATGCTTGAAAATTTGTATAAGCCATGGTCATTCACTTGCTGCTGTATGCTTGCTTTGCAAGCATTAAGAAGAAAAAAAAAAAAAAAAAAAATCACTGGATACCTCTAATTTGCGACACATGAATAAGTGAACATATGAAAATTTTGTATAGGCCGTGATCAGTACACTCACAGCTGTATGCTTGCTTTGCAAGCATTAAAACCAATAAAAAACATCACTGAACACCCCTATTTCGAGGCGCATGAATCAGAAAATGCATGAAATGTGTACTGGAACAGTCAGTATTCCAATGCTAGATCGCTACACAAGCATTATCTCTATATATATAAATGGCTAAGAGATTTTTGAGTGAGTCTGTTTGTCTGTGTGTTGATGCAAGTTGCCACCAGCTTTGCATACTTTAGTTAATTTTAAAAAATCTAATTGTCTGATAGATAAGTTAATTAAACCAACGCCCCTTTCAGTTGGTATCTTATTTGTAACGAAATTTTGATTATTTTTTTAAAATTAATTAAAATGTGAAAATAATAACCTGGTAAAAGCTTTAAAAATGAACATTTAAATTTTTAATTGCTGCCAAAAAAAAAAAAAAAAAAATTACTTTTTTTTTTTTCAACATAAAATGAAATATGCTTTCGCACAAAAAATAAAGAAAATATTAAATTTGCTCCTGCACATGAAAAAATGAAAATGGAGTAAAAAATATATATATATATATACCTCAATTTTAGATTTTTTTCCCCCTTTTGTTTAAATAGTATGTTTTTGATATGGATGAATCGCGCTTGGCATGAAAGCTAATTCAGCATTACATTAAAGAGCTTTACTTATTGATAATCCTGGGTAATTTTTAAAATTTTGATGTTGAAATAGATCGGACTTTTTTTGACAAGGACTCCACTTTTGTAAAAGCCACTTTAAGCCAAGTAGCGCATAAAAAAATATAAATTATAAAATATTGATAAACAGAAAAGAAGGAAAAAGAAAAGAATAAAACAAAAAATTATTTTTGTCTAAAGTCACGATAAAAATTCAAAAGTTGCCAAGAGGAGGCTGTACCATGATCAGGTTTACATATTTCATTATATATTTTTCTATACACCAACTACTATTAACTAACTCATCTACTATTATAACCACAAAAATTGTCTCCTGCGATAGACATAGCCGATCATAGCACATTGTAATTAGGGATGAAACGGATAGTGATTTTGCCGGATACCGGATATCCGGAGCTCTTCTGCCTGCCGGATATCCGTCGGATATCCGGCATTAGTTTTGTTTTTTGTTGTGTTGTATATTTCTTTTTTTTTTCTTTATTTTAAAACAATAAAATATAAACATATTTCATATACTATTCTTTTAAAAACATTTTAAATATAATTTATTTAAACATATTTATTTAATATTCTATTTATTTGTGCAATATTGCCATGAAGAATAAAACTTTAAGCCTAACATACTCATTCCTACACCTACACTTGCAATTTTTGTTGAAAAGCACTATCACAAAAAGATAGGTTTTGTTCAGAATTACAAAACTAAAACTTATTTACATATTTTTTACAATACTATTATTAAAAAAATGAAATAAAATATTTTACTAATATAATCACAGTTGAAGGTTTATTTTCACATGAAAACTAATATGTTGTGGCCCTGGCCATCACAAAATTTTCTTCTACATAATTCTATATAACAGCGCCACTTACGGTTTAAATCATATAAAAGTTTAACCCTAGCTTCTCACAATAAATATTTTACAAAAGGAGTTTATGCAATTTTAATCAATAGATGCTGAGATATATGCTTGTGAAAAATCATAAAAGAAGCTCCACCTGTCGGCTGATATACACATAAATAAGGTCAACATTTGCTTTCATAATGGTTGTCTTATATATCAAGTTTCATGCACATATGTCATAGAAGTTCGGATTAACTTAGCCTATTCATTGGGTAAATTGTAATGCAGTATTGCCACCTGTTGGCCGATATACACCTAAAATAAATCGCAATAGTGCTTTACAATGGCTGGTTTTCTCACATACCAAGTTCTATGCAATTATACACAATAGAATAAGAGATATAGCCTTCCCCTTTTGGGGGAAATTTCTGTATTGCAGAGCCACCTACTGGCTAACATGCACCCAAACTGAACCAGCATAATTTCTCATAATGCCTTTCCAACATGAAGTTTTGTGTAGTTACATGAAATAGAACCTAAAATATAGTCTTCCCTAAATTGCAGAAAGCACTGTATAACAGCACCACCTGTAGAGCGATTGGCACCAAAATTTGATAGGCACTAATATATGCCAAGTTACATGTACATATATATTTATATGAAATTCTGTGCAGTAGTTTCTGAGATATAGCCTTCCTCTAAGTTGCAGAAATCGCAGTATGGCAGCACCACCTGTTGAGCCATTTGCACCAAAAGTTGGTAGGCACAGATTTATGTCATGGTGCAAATTTATATGTAATTGTAGTACGCAGTAGTTCCGGAGGTACAGTTGAACAGAATTTTTGTCACACACACACAGACATTTTTAAAAAATTGGTCAAACCAGGTTCTGGACTTCTTAAAATGTGTAAATTCATCAAAAACCAGAAGTTGAAAATTTTTATGAATCCAATACTTTCTTTTGAGACATTTTATAAGAAAACATAAAAGAAAGAAGAAAAAAAAAATAAACTAAAAGCTTCAAACTAGTATGTTATGGTCATCACAAAACTTTCTTCTATATCTCTCTATATAACAACGCTACATGCTGTTTAACATGCAGAAGAAACATAATCATAGATGCTTACAATAAAGATTTTAGATATTGAGTTTAGTGCAATTTTAATCAAAAAATTTTGAGATGTAGCCATGTGGAGAATCACAGAAGGTGAGGAACAGCTGTGCCACCTGTTGGTCGATATACACCCAAATTAAGCCAACTTTTATTCTCATATTATTTTTATCTTGTTTATCTCTTAAATTTTATAGATGTTGAGATTTAGCCTTCCTATTCACAGAGTAAATTGTAACATAATACAGCCACCTATCGACCAATATGCACCAAAATTGAATCAACATGATGTTTTATAAAAATGACCCTTTCCCATACTAAATTTTTAGCAATTATACACGAATGAATCTGAGATATAACTTCCCCATTCACGGGAAAATTGCAGCATAGCAGCATCACCTATTGGCTGTTATACACAGAAATTGAGTAAACATGTTTCATAATAATAGCCCTCCCTGTGACACACTTAGTTTATTTTTTTAATTATACACAGTATAAGCTGAGATACAGTCTTCCTTTAAATGGGAGAAATCACATTATAGCAGCGCCATCTGTTGAGTGATTTGCACCAAAAGTTGATGGGCACATATATATATATATATATATATTTGGTAAGATGCAACTATGTATAAATTTATATGAAATTATGTGCATTAACTCTTGAACTGCACAAAATTTTTGTCAGATAGACATTTTCCAAAAATGGTCAAATTGTGTTTTGGTTCCCTCAAACTGCGTAAATCCACCGAAAACTGGAAGTTGAAAATTTTCACGAATCCAATACTTCCTTCTATTTAATATAGAAGAAAGTAATAATTCAAAATGAATTTATACTTTTTACTTATTTTATATTTTTATATTCTGTACAGATAAGAAAGAAAATTTTACATTAGTTATTAAAATTCTTTAAGTAAGTGAAGTTTTTCTGCAGTACAAAATCAAAAACTTTAAATAACTGAATTTTTTTTTTTTTTTTTTTCTTATGAGCAATATGAAAGTGAAAGTACAGACTTTCTGAAAATTTAAATATGTACTTTTATTTGAAGTAATTTTAATTTTTTGGGATATATCTATGCAACGCAACAGGGAATTCTAAATTCAGGTGCTTTAGTAAGATATTCCATTAAAAATGCAAATTTATATAAATTGGAGGGTTTTTTAAAAAATCCAAATCAAATAGATAGATGGTGCAAGTAATGCCAGGTTTCTGCTAGTATAAATATATGGTCACAAAAACAACAGCTTTATTGTGTATGGAAAACTGGATTGTAAATAAACAGGTTCTAGTCAATAAATGCACATTATTTGACTCATTCTCGAAACAATCTAACAACTTTAACATCCAAGACTAACAATATTACTAAACAATCTAACAACATATTAGCAAAAAACATGAAAACAGAGTTATATATACACTGCAACTGCAGAGAATAAATATCATTTGTTCAGGAACAACAATGAACAGCTCTTTTTATTGTTATGGGGAAGATTAGGGGGAATGTTATAGATCACTCTGGAAGAAAAACCTAGCTCTGTACAAAATTAAAATAGGGCTTCTATATTTCATATACCTGAAGCTACTTTTAGCTAAATTTGTTTGCTAATGAGTCCAAAATCGATTTTAGCAGAAGCCAACTTAAAAAAAAAAAAAAAAAAAAATCCTTTACAAGCTACAATTGATCTAAAAAAAATTAAAAAATTGTCGCAAAATTTTCATCTGATGGGAGTTTAAGCTTGAATTTTCTCCCTCGGATATCCGTCGGATATCCGGCTTGAAATTGCCGGATATCCGTATCCGGTGTGCTGGTATCTATTATAAACTAAAAGTTTATGTTTCAAATCATTTCTATTAAGCAGATTAAATACAGTGGAAACATTAAGATTTAAATTTTAAGGGCTTCAATAGAAATAACCCGACCAGTGTTCAACTATTATAACACATTAAAGACCAAAGTTTTTAACAAATAAAACAACTTTATTCAACAAGATATAATGATATATTAAGATTTCAAATTTATCAAGAAATTAGATTTAACAAGAGATTTAACAAGAACAAGATTACCTTTTACAGGTGTTGAGCTAGGCATATTGATAAACACAATGAAAAAGCAGATGACAATATACTTCAAGAAACGTCGCAGAGCCTCCGCGATCGCCTGGTTGATCAGCGGGAAAATACGATGAAGAAATATACTTCCGCGATCGCCTGGTTGATCAGCGAAAGTGAAGCAAGACGAAATAACACAAAATTGAAATGAAGACAATTACGTTCATCCACTATACACTTCAATTTAGAAACTTTCATTTAACTTTTAATTAACTTTTAAAAAGATTTCAAACTTAAACAAATGACGCTTAAAAAGCGTCTAAACAAAATTTAACATTAATTAAACTATCAAATTTAACAAACTCGTCTCAAAAGGACGTCAATTTATCATTTTATTCAAAATTTCCATCATCCATGAACGACGGAAAATTTAACCTTTAACAAGGAACAATTTAACAAACAGAAACTTAACATGTGTAAACTATTAACAACTTAACAACGGCAGCCATCATTTCTTAAAAAAAAGTGCAATAGCCAAAGAGCATTAATAGCTTAGCAGGAACGATACTATAAGCACATACATCGTTACTTGACCATCAAGCTACTTACACAACTCATAAACTACCGCTTCATATCTAATTGAAGACTAGCTGGCCATTGCTAAACACTGCCGATAACTGCCCTTTAACACATGCATCGCGATCTTTTTATACTGACTGACAAGTCAAAAATCTACATATAAACAATGCATTACCATTGCCACTCAACAGTCAAAGCCAAAAATACAATTTATCATAACTACTTTAATAGAAGTGGCAACAGCAAAAATTAAGAAAATTATGCAGAGTAAATTTGGCAACAGCAACAATGTAAACAGAACATCGTTAGTAATGGCGCGATGTAAGTAAAAAATGGCTGACCGAGTTTAAATAGAGAAAACTTTTAAATTCAAATTAAAGGTAAGTTAACAACTATATATATATAAAATATAAGCATTTATATTCATAAAATTAATTTTTATGTGCGAGGACAACTGATAGATATCAGTATCCGGTACCCCGCCGGATATTTAAAACTCAGCCGGATAGGCCGGATACCGGATAGTTACCGGATATCCGTTTCATCCCTAATTGTAATATTATATTTGGTGTGAAATTGTTGTCATTTTATGGTTGATCGAATAAATCAAATAAATATAGAAAATAACGTGAAAGAAAATATTATGTACACCATGTATAGTGTTGTTCATATGTAACTGGGATTCAAATATAAAATGGCTACTTCAATTTACGTTTAATGTACGATAATGTACGTTTCGAAACTGTCATCTGATAAGCACCCAAATGGAAGCCCACTGGTAAGCTATTGTCACAGGCAATAGGGACAGACACCAGAGAGCCTGCGAATGAGTGTGTCATTGCCAAAGGCAGCGGGGAACCAAAGTGGGCTTTAAAGATATTTCATGATTTCTTTAAATTTCATTTTTGGTTGTAAAGCAATATAGAAAAGAATTTCCTTTAAATATAGTGACCAGCAAAGCGAGAAAAGCCTTCGTTGATTCACTACCTTCATTGATTTCATGAATTAAAAAATGGTTTCGTTAACAAACTTTGATTTATTGGCACGCAGACACAGACAGCATCAGGCCAGGTTTTGTACATTTCGAGTTTGATTTTGAAATTTTTCCTGCATTCGGAATTCGGTTCGTTCCCGAACTGGGACTTTGCTAATAAATAATCACTGAATGCACCTAAATCGCGGTGCATGAATAAAAAAAAAAATGCATGAAAACATTTATACTGAAGGAATGACTATCATGCCCCTGCCCTCTTTTTTTTCTTTGTAAATTTAGTAAAAAAATATAAAAAATACACTGAAAAAATTTTGTTTTAAACTTTAAAAAGTATTTAAAAACAGTAAAATCTAGAATTAATCTTACATATAGATACCGTGGCGGCTTTAAAAAAAGTAGAATAGAAGATAAAAACCATCTTTAACGATTTAAGATCCTCACGCAAAAGACATATTTTCAATTAAATCAATTTAAATTAAAATCGGTTCTGTTACAAAAGCTAAACCAATTAGCTAAAGCCATACTAATTTTAATGCTCCCGCTATGCGACTAAGCAATGAGATGAAAGCATTGATGGGTTGCACTAGGAGAAGCAAGAGGAGAGCGAATTCATGTGACGAGCCGATGGGTTTGCCAGGCGCAATGCATCTTCGTCTCTTTTGGCGTGGTACCGTATATTAGGATGAAACCAAAACATACATACATGCATATTACTGAGCACTGCAGAACAGAATTTTCAGCACGAGTTAGCTGTATCCAGTGATGTTTTTTTCGATATTCATGTATGCAAAGCATACATACATGCAAATTAATTACTAGTGTAAAATTAGTGCTATTTCATACATTTTTCCTTTTATGCAAAATGATGTAGTTTAATTTTAAATATTTGCTTTATTAATCTTCAAAAAAAGCTTAGTTTATTTCTGTACATTTCAAAACAGTCATAATTATGAAAAGCGCATTTTCGCTTAGTTTGGGAACCATGGCAACCATTTCTGGAAACGACGACATTTCACGGTGATCATCCCCCACCCTCCCCCGAAGTGGCTAATCGGACCGTCGGTGCAATTAGTGTACAGGCTATTCGGACCATCTTTTCCAAGGAGAATAAGTTAGCACTGATAAAAGAGTGAAATTTAGAAATAATACAATGTGTCTCGTCCCCACGCATGAAAAATTATCTTTTATACTTTTTTTTAAGTGTGGGAGTGTGGTAGAGATTAATTATTTTCACAGAAATTTTGTACTCTAAATGATGTTAAAATTCTTCATAAAAGGGCAATAACTCAAAATAATTTTTATAGAGCCAAAATGAAAATAATAAAGATTTCGAAAATTGAATAATAAAAATAAAAAATGCAACATGAAAACAGATCTTAGTAAATGAGTATTTTTAATCTTTGAAAAAATCTTCGCAATATGTTTTTTGAATATACATAAATATATAACTTATGAATAAATCTGTATATTCAACTACATAGATGCAATTGGTTTTTTATTTCTTTTTCTTATTTAAAAAAAAAAAAAATTAAACCATTCCAATATAATTCGATACAAACCAAACCCAATTTTCTATACAAATATATGTATGATTTTTCTGAAAATGACATTTGTACTTATTTTGTAATGTTTTCTAACAGCAATGTTGAAATAAACATGAATTGTAGATCAGTCGCATTATACACTTTCAAAATGCTAAAAGTTTGAATTTGTAGTTGAAACAAGCAAAATCATTAGTACTACATTACAGAGAAAATTCAAGATCAAACAAACAAAATCATTATTATGACCAGCGTAACAAGAAAGCGGTCCGAATAGCCCCCACACTAATCGCACCGATGGTCCGAATAGCAACGGCCCACCCTCCCCTAAAAAAAATATTGCCAAAATTGAGTCTTGAACTAATATCCTAGGTTCTTGTGCTTTTAATAATATGAGTAATTAAAACACACAAGTTTACTAGTATCGTATCTTACAGACAAAAGTTATAAAAAATATTTTTCAAAATTTAATAAAGAGCAAATTCTAAAGCGTAAATATGCATTCCCATTTTTTTTCTACAATTGTTATAGCAATTATTTTGATTTCAAATAGAAAAATAGCAAGGAAAGTTGATGTTGTAAATTTTTACAGTAAATGGTAAAAATAAACATTTTACTAAAACATTCTATATTAATATATATTTATTCTTACTTCGCGAGCACCTGTTTGCCCGACAAGACCGGCAGCAATTTTAATAGCCATGCCATTCTCGTCAAGACCTAAACCTTTAACATGACTATGAGCAGCAACTCTTTGTGCTTTAGTAGTACTCTTTACTTCTTCTATTTTCATCATTTATTATATTATTAATCAGGCACACGATTATTTTTCTTCTAAAAAGTCGCAATAACACACTTTTAAAAAGCAACAAAAACAAAGCACGGCAGACGAGATAATATTAGTTGTAGCACAGAAATGTGCAAACTAATAAGAATTAACTCTATTGAAAAAAAAAAAAAAAAAAAAAAAAAAATTCTAAATTCCTCATTAAAAAGAGTTGTATTATTTTTACGTGATTCAAGTATTATTTTTACTCTTTTATGATTCTGGTAAACATTATTTTGCCTTATAATAAGAGTCTCCAGACCACTTCTAGGAGTAACTTCCACACCGTCGCCAATTGTCCATCCGCGTTTGTAATGATCGATAGATGGCGCTCTCTGAACTGCAGTTGTTAGTAAATATTATAGCCAGGTGTATTCAGTATTATTTTTTCTCCGCCATTACATCATGGAAAATCGATTGCATAATATGATAAGGTGACCATATTATATTTTCAAACACTGATTTGAGGACAAATTACCTTTTGTCCCCAAATCGAAGTAAATTTCGAGGACATTGAAAACTCTATTTGGAAACTTTTTCGAGGGCACGATAGACCAATATCTATATGCATTATTAATGAAAAGAACTCTGATTTATACATTACAAAATGCTTTGAACCACTTTTTTCTATGAAAAATTGCTGAGCCTAAGGTAAGTTCATGCAAATTAAACTATCCCAGCATTATTAAAATAATCAAGTCTATAGAGCCCATTTACACTTTATTATGATGGTAGGAGAAAACACAAATTAGCACCATTTCATTTTAATCTTCAGAATCCCCACTCCCTGAAATGCAGAAATTATTCCCGATTATATAACTACAAGAAATAATTTCATTAAGCAAATTTTATTTTTCGCTTAACATAAATCGGGCAAGATAGAATTTATATACTGATTAGTAGTGCATGATTCTTTGCTCATGAAGTATGAGGGTCTTTATTTCAAAGTTCCGTTGATTTTCAAGATAATCCAATTATTAGACTGCGATTTTGATTGGATTGGAATAGATGGGTTTTAAGTCTCATTAGTGCTGTGCAATGGGCAATTGGCGACAGTCTAGCACTTACCCCCAGAGGTAGTCCGGAGACATGCCATCACAATTTTGATCCTCCACGGAATGGACTGTGATTTTGAAAGAAATACACGCAAATATTTAAATTTGGGGACATTTAGCGTCCCCGAGTAGTCAAAGAATTTTTGGGAACAAAATATAGAAAAGGCCAAATTTCGAGGACGTATGGTCACCTTATAATATGATGATATGCAGTGGTGCGATAATTTCACCTTAGCCCACCAGAGGGCGAGCATTTCATTACAATCGCGGATTATGCAGCACTAGAGTGACGTAAAACTCACAACTAACTAAGTTTTAAGTACAGTCGGCAGCTTGTAAATCATGTTCTTAGTCCGTCTAAGAACATGATTCTACAAGAATTTATTTAACAAAACAGTTTTAAGTGTAATAGCAGGAGACTTGGCGTTGGAATATTAAAACAGGAATAAACTACTACGTCAGAAACGCCAAAGAAAAATTATTGAGGTGCATACAGCTGTTTCGGTAGCCTAAAGCGTACCGTCATCAGTGCAAAAAAATAATTCTGAATCTGGAGAAGTACTCGTATATATAGGAGAGGGACCGGATTTAGTTTAACCAAAAGAAGTTCCAGTTAAAAGATCCTATTGATATGCATAATTCTTGGGGCATTTATAGTATATCCTGTCAGTGTGGTTTATCATATATTGGCCAAACTAAACGCAGTCTTAAATTTCGTCTAAAAGAACATATGAATTACGTCCGCAAACAAGAAACCAATAAATCGGCTATTTCTAAACATTGCTGGGAGGAAAATCATAATTTTAAATTTAATTCAGCTAAAATAATTTGCAGACCTAAATCCATTCATGAACTCGATTTCTTTGAAGCTTTTCATATTTATAAAAATTTTAAAAACCTTGTAAATTGTGATTTCGCTGTTCCCTATTTGTCTGATTGTTGGAAATTTTACATTCAGTCCACATTTCCTTAATTTTTCTACTGTTTACACAGCTACACATTCCTTAATTCCTATTGGCCACACTCCCCACCTCTTCCGTAATCCTATTGGTTGAACTAAATCCGGTCCCTCTCCTATATATACGAGTACTTCTCCAGATTCAGAATTCTTTTTTTGCACTGATGACGGTACGCTTTAGGCTACCGAAACAGCTGTATGCACCTCAATAATTTTTCTTTGGCGTTTTTGACGTAGTAGTTTATTCCAGTTTTAAGTGTACTTTTTTGACATCGGAATTATTCGCTAGTGTTCGGATACTTTTGCTGCCGACTGTAAATAATACAAAATGCTTTAAAATGAAAAATTATTTTTATTTTATGTATATTTTCGAAATTTATTTGCTTAATATTTGTACTTGCTTCTAAAAATAAAACGAAAACATCTATCCGCGATTGAATGAAATGCTCGACCTCTGGTGGGCTAAGGTGAAATTATCACACCACTGCATATCATCCTCGGAGGAAGGATAGATATAGAGAGGGCGAGAGCTCGTTTAAGTGAAGCTCCAACTGTAAACGGTTCAGCCATATTGGTGCACTCAAAACATTTACGAAAAACGTGTTGGGTAGTGCAAATTATGATCTATTTTATTAGTGTTTTTCTTACGAATCAAAGTTTCATTTTAAAATTTTAGCGTACTTATAATTATATGTATAATTAATAATGCCATCTTGTTCGTGGAGGGGGGGGGGGTTGTTATTTTTTGCATTGAATATTAAAGCGCCTAGTTTCATTTCTAATTTTTTACAAAAATTTGCAATGTTAATTCTTTTTATTATTATTATTATTCAAACAAAATTGTTTGTTTTTATTGCATAAGAAAACAAATTGCCACAAGTAACTCATTCAAGTGCAAGGGTTTAAAACAATTGATATGAAATAAAACAATTTTTTCATATCATTATAACTAACAGGGATCAAGAAAACTATTTTAGAAGGGTTTTATCAACTTCTACTTACTTGCCAACCTTTTAATTAAAAAAAGTATATTTTAAAAATTGACATTTTAAACAATAGAGACTGAATTTATATAAATATATAATTGATAAAAAGGAAAATATATGAATATTTACATAAGATTTTCTAAAAATAGTAATATTCTTTAAATAAATAGCCCATCTTTCAAATAAAATATTGAGATTATGTATATTAAAGAATTAATTTCAAATCCCAAAAATTGGACAAAGAAAATATCGCCTTACATTTGTAGCAGATTTTGTTTTATTAAGGAAAGAACAATTAAATTGTTCATAACAATTTTAAATTAAATTTTCATTAAATTTCAGATAATGGGGATCAGAATTTAGTTTTTAATTTTGTTATCTTGCTGAAAATACACTCATAAAGACTATGTAAATATATTTAATTACAAAAGCATTATTTAAAAAACCCAAACATTTAAAATTATTTTGAGATAATTAAAATCAATATTGCAAATTTTACACTTACATTTAATAAGCCTCACAGCATAGCAGCGCCACCTGTTGGGAAATTTACTACAAAGTGTTATCAGGATAAAATCCCATTAAGATCCAATTAAATATAAAATTTTACGAAATTATACACAACAGAAGATGAAATATAGCTTTATCTTAAATGGGAATAATATGCATAGTAGCGCCACCTGATGGGCGATTTACTCCGAAATATAATCAGTACCAATTCATATGAAGATTTAACTAAATTTTAAGTTTTGTGGAATTTTGCCCATTACTTAATGAGATACAGCACCCACAAATTTTGATAACACATACACGATACACAGTCAGACTTGCATTTTTAAAAATGGTCAAATCATTTTCAAGGCTTTACAAAACGTGTAAATGCATCAAAAATTTTCACGAATTCAATACTTTCTTCTTCTGAATAGAAGAAAATAATAAAAATCATTATTTTTATCATTATCACAGTTTCAAATGGAAAGCAACCTATGTTCTCGCCAATTTAACATAATCTTAAAAACTATATTTCTTATAAGTTTTTAGCTTTTTCAATGTGATATTTAACTTTAAATAAGAAAGTTTTTCCAGGCCGCTGTGTTGTGTAATTTTACGGCATGAAAAAGGAAAAGAATATTTAACGATGAAATGCTCCTGCTTTTATTTCATTATAAAAAAAATATTACAATAATCTGGTGTGTCACTCACACGACTTTCTCTTATCCTGAAATTTAGTACTATAAATACAGGTTGGACATTAAGAGGTAAGATAACGATGTTATGTAAACCTATGTTAAACAATTCAAATTAGGCTTCGGGAGAGATTTATATGATAATTAGTTCTGTGTGAGGGGGGCTACCGCCCCTCTCAACCCGCCGTTACATTAATGCACCTACATTTATATAGAATTTAATTTGGTTATTAAAATATAATTCTGTTTAAAAAAAAGAAAAATTATTAAAATTATTATTTTAAAAAATTATCTTTTATGATAATGCAGACGATTTCCTTATTAGAGAAGTAGTATAACACCAAATATAAAAAAAAAGAAGTCCATTTTTTTCTCAATATATTTAAAAAAAAAAAAAAAAAAAAAAAAAGTTTTTTTTGTTAAAAGTAAAAAAAATCGATAACTTTGTTTTAAATTATCGCAGATCAATGGTTCAACCATTCGTTTTAAAGGTACTGGCGAGCTCTTTTGAAAGGTAACCCTCATGAAAATTTACTCCCCTCGATGGGGGGACTTCCCCCCCCAGGGGGGGGAGGCGAGGCTCCTGCATACACAATACTTTTTTCCCCTGTTGACTATCTCTATTACAAAAAATATATATTCGTTTCATTTGGTTTAGTGCAGTCTACAGATGTTAAACTCTACTTACCTGCAATTTCCCCCATAGACGTAATGTATTTGAATACTTTTGAGTGTCCCTGTACACGAACCATTTGCTTGATCTTATCGAAAAGTTTAGTGTAGCATTCTTATATGATACAAATTTAGAATACCAAGTTTGAACTTTCTGCCATAATTTGTTTTTGAGATATGCTGATAACAGACAGACACACAGACACACACACACACACACACAGAGACACGCACACAGACATACACACAGACCAATTGCTAAAAACATGATTTTCGTATTCAGGGTACCTCAGAGCGTGTAAATATAACAAAAACTCGCGTTCGAAATTTTGACCCAAAAACAATACTTATGGGTAAGAGAAAGTAAAAAAAAGATTGATACACTAAACAAAAAATATTTCTCAGTATTTTTGAAGGATAAACCGTGATTTATACCGTTTTTTCGTACGTTTAACACTAACGGCAATAGAATTTAAGCGAATGTTTTGGGTGCACAGTTAAAGGGACACGATTTAAAGGGACCTGATACAGTTACTTCACTCTTTCTCCATTGAAAACCGGCTCTCGTCGTCTCCATTCTTATCCTTCCTCCGAGATATCATCATATTATGCAATCGATTTTCCATGATGTAATGGCGGAGAAAGAACAATTATTAATCCACGTGGCTATTATATTTACTAACAACTGCACCTGCAGTTCAGAGAGCGCCATCTATCGATCATTACAAACGCGGATACAATGGTTGGTTGGTTGGTTATTGGGTTGAACGTCACACTAGTACTACAGCGTCTAGAATAAACAGTGTGGAAAGCGGCGAATAAAACTGTACTAAAAAAATTAAGCCTGTCACCAGATGTCATTGTAATCGAAGCTAGTGTCACGACAACAAAACCGAGACTCCCTATTGGTTAATTATATGCTTAGATCACGTGATCAAACTGACAAAACTGGGAAAAGCCAATCAGATCTTCGATTTGAGCAATAGCTTCGATCACAGCGACATATGGGAAAGCTTAATATTTGTAGCATCATTTTAACATCACGGTTATAGGCGATTGCCACACTGTTTATTCTAGACGCTGTACTAGTACTGCGCCATCGAGCTTTAATTTAGGTAGAGAGCGAAATGGTAAACCCCTTATATGACCAACACATAGAATAATAGTGGAGGAAGAAGGAGCACGTCAATACTCTAATGCTTACAACCCCTTCTGATGAAGCAGGGAAGGGGTTGCCATTTCGCTGGAAATAAGCGGAAGCTGCTCCTGCTGCTTAAAACCTTGAAGTAGGGCACCCATTCTCGGCGCATTTATCGCTGTTTGTTATGGGCGCTGCCTCGCTGACTGATTGACAGAGAGGCGAGACGATTCAAAAATTTCGCCAACCAATCGGATTGAAGCATAGTTACAACCCCATACCGGGCATTCCTGGATTTTACAAACCGAAACCAAAACGTATACGCAGACGAAGTCATGACATCACTGACCGTCTGTGGATGCAAGAAAAAGGATTCCTATGATAATCATGTTAATCGCGTATCCCATCCCTTCCGTGGAGGATCAAAATTGCGATGGCATGTCTCCGGACCATCTCTAGGGGGGTCTTCCAGACCATCTCCCAGACCGTCGCCAATTGCCCATCTGCGCAGCACTAGTGCGACGTAAAACCCAACCAACAAACCAACCTATGCTAATCGCCCATTGGATTTGCAGCAACCATATATTTTAATCTTCATCAAAACTTTTATTTTTGTATAACAGCAGCAATACTACAACTAAACTTTGAACTCTAATAGAACTGAACTGAAATCAAGGTAATGTTGTGTTCGGCGTCGGTACTTGTATCGCTCGTGTCGCACGAGCTTATCAGCGTGTAACTCTCATCTTTATTATTTTTCTTACTTTATTAAATATGGTTTTAGTAAATCAACTTTATACATTCTCTTTTATTGAACATGCTACACTATCCTGCCGTAACTGGTGACCTTTGGATTTGTTTAATAAGTTGTTTTGCTTCTCCGCGTGCACTGGGCATGTGGTGGTGTTAAGCCTAATCAGTTATCTTCCGTTCCTGCATATTACATTTATTTTTGTGCTCAAAGTATCTCTTTACGTACTTTTTACGATGCCTCATGAAGATCAACAGCAAGTAGCGAAAATCGCTCTTCGTATTCCACCGTTTTGGAAAGCTAACGTTCGTTTGTGGATTGCACAGTGTGACAACGCTTTTACGTACAGTGGAATAACCAGCGATGAAACGAAATTTTCTGCTCTAATCGCTAACATCGATGCGAAAACCTTGTCACACGTGTCCGATATTGTGTTAAATCCTCCGGACACTGACAAATATAAAAAACTGTCTGAAAGGCTGATATCGGAATTTGAGATACTCTGAGCACCAGAAAATAAAGAAGCTGCTCACTGACCTTCAACTGGGTGATGAACGTCCAAGTCATCTCCTGCGGAAAATGAAAGAACTTTCTGGGAACCTGCTGAATGATGACTTTCTACAAAATTTATGGATGCAAAGAATGCCAGCTCACATTCAAACAGTTTTATCTGCTTCATCCGAAAAACTTGATCAGCTTGTAGTTATAGCTGATAAGGTTGCTGAAGTTGTACAACCTAGTGCCATTTGTGCCACTTCTGGAACGCCTCTTGATACCACTAAGACTACTATATAACAGGCTGAATCATTCGCCGCCATTTGTACGTCAAGTCCGTCATTGCTAAACTTAAGATTACTATATAATAGTCTTATATAGTCTCATATAATAATCTTATATAGTAGTTCGGCACTGCCAAACCTAAGACTATTACATAATAATCTTATATAATCTCATATAATAGTCATATACAACAGTTTTAGTTTTAGCAATGACGGACAAATGGCGGCGAATGATTCAGCCTGTTATATAGTAGTCTTAGATACCACCAAAGTTACAACCGACACCCTTGCCCGCCAGATTGAAGAGCTTACACGCCAAGTTGCTGAACTTACCCATAATCGTTCCAGGACTCCCAGATTCCGCAATCGATCCAAATCACGTTCCAGGAAAAATAGCTCCAGTGATATATGTTTTTACCATACCAGGTTTGGGGATAGGGCACGTAAATGTGCTCAGCCTTGCAGCTATGAAAAACAAAAAAACATGTCACTCCCGTCATAGCTGGGATGACGGAGGTATCTAAAAAGCCCAGTCGATTATTCCTTCATAACCGAAAGACTGGCCAAAAGTTTTTAATTGATTCTGGTAGTGAAATTTCAGTGTTGCCTCCTCCTCATCATCACAAAAACAAGTCATGTGAAACTTTTTCCCTTTTCGCTGCCAATAACACTAAAATTCCAGCCTATGGTTTTGTGCACCGACAATTAGGCTTGGGTCTCCGGAAACCTTTCCCATGGACATTTGTGATTGCTGATGTGACTTCTCCTATCATCGGCGCAGACTTTTTGCAACATTTTAATCTTCTGGTTGATTTGAAAAGAAAATGTCTTAAAAATCCTGAGACTTCATTGTTTACTTATGGCAACATTGCTCATAAAAAGCAACCCTCTGTTGTGACTGTTTCCATTAATTCAGATTACGATTCTCTGCTTTCTGAGTTTCCGGATATCACAAATCCTACTCTAATTAAGCAAACTACACCTCATGATACAGTGCATCATATCTTAACTCGTCGGCCTCATGTGACAGCAAAACCAAGGCGACTCCATCCTAAACTATATGAAGCAGTGAAAGCTGAATTTGAATTTCTTCTCAATCAAGGAATAATTCGTCTATCCAAAAGCCCGTGGAGCTCACCGCTGCATGTTGTTCCTAAGCAGGACTCTACAGTACGTTCAGTTGGAGATTATCGTAAGCTGAACTCTGTCACTGAATTCGACAGCTACCCCATTCCTTACCTACAGGACATTGCGCATTCACTCTACGGTAAGACTATCTTCTCGAAAGTAGACATCTTTAAAGCATTTCATCAAATCCCTATTGCTGAAAGTGACATTCCTAAAACAGCAGTGACAACCCCATGGGGCCTCTATGAGTATACTCATCTATGTTTTGGGTTGATGAATGCTCCGCAAACATTCATGCGCTTTATGCATGAGGTTTTAAGAGGTCTCCCATTTTGCTATGTATATCTTGATGATATACTCTGTTTTTCATCTGATGCTACTGAACATAAGAAGCATTTACGTGCTATATTTCAACGGTTAAGTGCTTATGGCCTCAAACTGAATGTATCAAAATGCATATTTGGGGTCACCAATCTTGAGTTCCTTGGCCACCTCATTAGCCCAAAAGGTGTAAAACCTTTACAAAACAAAGTTGAAGCAGTTCTTAATTTTAAGTTACCTGAGACAATTGGTAATTTGCGTAAGTTTCTAGGGTTATTGAATTTTTATCGCAGGTTTTTACCTCATGCAGCAGACAACCAGGCCACATTAAATGAGTTTTTAAAAGGATGTTCTGGGAAGAAAAATTCTAAGAAGCCAATTGTTTGGACCCCTTTAGCAACTGAGGCTTTTGACAAATGTAAAAAAGCATTGGCTAATGCCACATTACTTGCCCATCCTTCCCCAACTGCCCCACTTGCATTGCATGTTGATGCGTCTGATTATGCAATTGGTGGTGCTTTACATCAAGTGGTAGATTCTGAGCTGCAGCCCATAGGATTTTTCTCCAGGAAGCTCAGCACAGCTGAAACACGATATAGTGCTTATGACCGGGAACTCCTTGCTGCTTACGCATCCATTCGCCTCTTTAGACATATGTTGGAGGCTAGAGAGTTTGTCATTTACACTGACCATAAACCTCTAACGTATGCTTTTTGCCAAAAAAAATGATAAGTGTTCCCCACGTCAAATAAGGCACTTAGATTTCATTTTGCAATTCACTACCAACATACAACACATACCAGGGCCACAGAATATTGCTGCTGATGTCATGTCCCGTATAGCTGCTATAACTATTCCCAATCCTATTGATTATTCTGCTATTGCTGCAGCTCAGGAACAGGATGATGAGTTGAGGTCCTTACTTTCATCAAACACATCTCTACAGCTTAAAAAAAATACTCTCCCAGAGGCAAACATTGATTTGGTTTGTGATATATCGACTGGCAGTGTCCGTCCCTATATCCCAAACCAATATCGCCAGGATGTTTTTGCTTCACTACACAACATGGCTCATCCTGGTATTCGAAGAACACAACACATGATCAAATCACGGTTTGTCTGGCCTAAGATGTTAGCAGACATAGCTAAATGGACCAGATGTTGCATTCCATGTCAAAGGGCTAAGGTTCACAGGCACACCAAAGCACCCTTTGCAACTTTTCAAGAGCCTTCTCATAGATTTGCTCATGTCCATTTAGATCTTGTAGGTCGTCTTCCTCCCTCAAATGGTTACTCTTACTGTTTAACTATGATTGACAGATTCTCTCGGTGGCCAGAGGCTCAACCTCTCAAAGATATCTCAGCTGAATCTGTTGCAGAAGCATTTTTCACTTGTTGGGTCTATCGTTATGGAGTGCCCACTATTGTAACAACCGACCAAGGACGCCAGTTTGAGGCTTCCCTTTTTCGCTCTCTTACAACTCTCTTGGGTATACGGAGATCTCGGACGACAAGCTACCACCCTCAGGCAAATGGGTTAATTGAAGAATTGCATCGACCCCTTAAGACAGCTATTAAGTGTCATGCCACTGAACGGTGGACTGAAGTTCTGCCATTAATCCTTCTTGGTTTTCGTGCCGCCTTAAAAGAAGATTTAGGTTGTACACCTGCTGATTTAGTTTTTGGTGCTACACTTAGATTGCCTGGTGAATTCCTAGAATTTAAGCAGCATACTATTGATCCTACAGATTTTGTCAGCAAGTTACGTGGGCATATGCAGACACTTCGTCCCATACCACCCAAGTGCCACGGAGAAAGTAAAACTTTTGTACACAAAGATTTAGCAGCAGCCACCCATGTGTTCCTTCGTCAAGATATGGTGAGACGCCCACTTCAACCACCTTATGATGGGCCTTTTTCAGTTGTTCGCAGAACAGACAAGGTCTTTCATCTGGACATAAATGGCAAAATTATACTCGTATCTATTGACCGGGGGAAACCAGCATATATTCTGGATGCACACAAACAAATTATCTTGCCAGCAACCTCATCTAGACCCTTACAGGATAAGAAACTGCACCCCTTTCCTACTACATCAGATTCTCCATCTGAAAAGTACCTGTCTGATACTATCTCACCACCTCCAACAGTAAGATTGCAACCACAGATCACACGTTCTGGACGACATGTTCACTTCCCTGCAAGGTATCGTTGACACTGGGAGGGGAGTATGCAGCAACCATATATTTTAATCTTCATCAAAACTTTTATTTTTGTATAACAGCAGCAATACTACAACTAAACTTTGAACTCTAATAGAACTGAACTGAAATCAAGGTAATGTTGTGTTCGGCGTCGGTACTTGTATCGCTCGTGTCGCACGAGCTTATCAGCGTGTAACTCTCATCTTTATTATTTTTCTTAATTAAATATGGTTTTAGTAAATCAACTTTATACATTCTCTTTTATTGAACATGCTATACTATCCTGCCGTAGATTTTTTGTAAAAAAATATTAAAATTCGAGGAAAATTAGTTCCTGATTTTAATCCCCATATTTGGGTATAGATATGTTTTTGTTATCGTATTCATGTGTTAGATTAAGTAATTTTGCTGTCAAATTGACAAAATTTTAATTTTAAATTTCAAGATTCTATCATCCTAGGCGTTTTTTGCATTTGGCGATCAAAAACGTAATACATGCCAGATGTATATTTTCGTAATATGTATTGTACGAAATATTGTTTCATATTATTCATTACTCTCTTAATATTAGTTGTTAAAATAACCGTGATTTTTGAAAGGAATTAAATGTGTTTGTCAGATAATTTGGCGATTTTTTTTTTTTTTCCACCAAGGATGACAGATATGAAATCTATTCCGCTGCAACATATGAGTATCTTATATCAGACACTTTATTTAGACATTTGAAAACAAATTTGACTTCAAATTATGATAGAATATTTATCATTTTCCTTTTAATTAGTATATTAGTTGGATATTTATTCTGTAAATATCATCCTTTGAAATGAAATATTTATGTTTTCAACCGAATATGGAAGTTTGCCAATTTTTTTTTCTAGAGTTTTGAAATTTAAAATTCAAATTTTATCAATTTTACAGCAAAAGCAACTTAATCTATCGCATGCACACTATAACTAATGCAGATCTATACATAAATATGGGGATTGAAATCTGGAAATAATTCCCTCGATTTTTAATATTTTTTTTACAAAAAATCCACTGGGCGATTAATATAGGAAATATTTTTCTTGCTAGTAAATGGAATGTTGGTTTGGCGAATGAATTGGTGGGTTGGTGGAGATGTGATATTCGGGAACAAATAGGTTACTAGTGCGTGATCTATTCTAATATGAAGAGCTTGTTTCCAAAAGGCGTTAAGTTAAAAATTTCAAAAATTGACTTTTCGATGCAAAAGGTTGTAGCACACGTCTAACAATATATTTTCAATAAGCAGAAGTTCCAAACGAAGTTTAGTCATAATGGAAACAGAAAGTGAAATCCCTGTTTTTTTCGGAAAAGAATTAAGTCACAAGTAAGTTTTGTGCCAAAAGGGATTAAGTCAAGTTTAACCAATTGTAGCGTGCCTTGAGATCACGTGGTTTGTCTGGCCTTGGGTGAAAAGTCAAAAGTAAGGAAAAGAATGTTGCTGTAGATTGTCTCATTCAGACAGTTTTTTTTTTCTTTTTCCCCGATAGAAAAATATAAAGAACTCATATTTACTTATAAGTACTTATAAGCTTTATTATAATGTGTTTGTAAAAGATTTTAATCCTGGTTTTGGAATCCTGAAAAAAGACATTTGTTTCTTCTGTATTAAGAAAAAAATACAAATGAATTCAGAAAAATGTGCAGAAAAAAGAAAAGACCCTGTTAACAGAACCTTTGATTCATAAACACAGGAGCAAAAAAAATTATTCACTTTTAGGGGGAAAGCTTATAGGAGAAGATGAAATTACAATATGTTTTGACCTGATGCAAAATCACGAATTACCACACAAATAAAAATTATACCATGTTAGGTTAGGAATGCTTTCAGCATTGGCTGCTCAAAGGACCTCACCTTCACTTCATTTACCACACCAGTGCGTGGTAACTCCTACTTACCAGCACATAGAACATTCGATCGAGTGGAGACTAGTTTAAAGAAAGTGGATACAATTTTACTCTCTAATGAATATTTTGAACATTTCTCTAAGGTTGGAAACCTTTTTGAGTATAAAAAGCTGTGGAATATTTTAGATTGGAAAAATTTTGCGCATAGTTGTCTGAAAAGCAAACAAGGTTTATTGATTTCAGAGACAAAAGTACTGGAAATTACGAAGCGAGATGTGGGAATCAAGACAACAAACTGTGGTTCGTTTTGCCGTCAAAAGATCCTGAAACAAGGGAAAAAAAAATTCTCCCGTGCGTCCCTTCTGAAATAAAACCAAAAAACAATATGGGACAAGCAAAGAAAAAGAGATGCTTTAAAATTACTTAACGTTTTGAGAATTAACAAATTGCACGAATGTTTTTATTTTTATGAATAATCTTGCAACGATATTGTTAACGTTAACATAAGTGAAAATAAAGATGGAGAAATAGAATTTGTAAATGAAGATTTGTATTGTAGTAACTAACTACCTTCCATAATTGTATAGCTAAAATTTATTCTGTATTTCCATTCCACAAAAAAAAACAAAAAAAAAAAAAAAACATGCGGGGCGGGGCAGTCTTTGGGGACTACCGATAGAAGTGAAAACTAAGTAACTTGTGAATTGTATCGTCGAGTTATTAGATTATTATTTTTGAATTATTTTTGGTTTGTAAAGAAATGTTAATGACCAGCTTAAACTTTAATCATTTAAACTTTAAATTTATATTGAAAGCAAAAAGAATACAACAGTCTGCATAAAAACTCGTGCTTGTACTTTGTGAACTATGTATGTACTGTGGAAAAAGTACATACATACATAGAGTATAGAACTAGAAAGAGACAGATGCCAGTAGCCAGTATACTACTCGTATTAGTATACATTTTATACATATATATATATGAGGCATGCCGCGAGAGAGATATACTCTTTGTATATATATAATGTATACTAATAACGCACGGATGTATATCTATGTACATATATACACACAGTATACATATAGCTCATGGAAAGCGTTCGGTGACGATGACGCAAGTTCCATGATTTTTGTTCACCCAAAAAGTGAACAATGAGCCTAAAGAAGTTTTCACTTCAAAAACACTTGGATTACTTTTGAATGGAAGTAAGTCATTTCATTTCGTTATTTGTTTGTGCCAAAAGGGTATAAGTCATAGTTTTGTTGCAAAAGGTGTTAAGTAATTTTTTTCTTTTTTTATTTCTAAATAACTATACTGTCAGGATTTTTTTAAATATGTAATTTAGTGTTATTATCATCCATAGATTACTGGGGGAAATTATCGTTTCCATAAATTCAATAATAAATCTTACATAACAAAATCGCGTTTTTTCAAGAACTGAAAAAAATGACTTACGCCATTTGGAAACAAGCTCTTCAATTACTATATTTTAAATCACTTTATAAATAAAAAGAAAATAATTCCATTGAAATCGCTTAAAGCCTCGATTCTGGTCTTCGCTACCTTCGACCGCGTCTCATCTACTCTTTGTTGGTTTCGGTCCTCACTGCCTGCATTTGGGCTTTAAACGGACATTTCTGTTTAGGTGCTAACTGGACGGTAAGTTTCGCTGCTATTATTCAAGAACTATGTTCATAGTTCATCGGACAGACATTTCTCGGGTAGATTATCCTCTCCCCTCTATGGTAACAGATAGCATCACCAGAAAATCACTCCAGCTGCAAAAGTTTTAATTGATTAAAAAGACTAATAAAAATTTCGAAATTCAGACTTCAAGGGGTCTCAGGAGAGGTCAAAACAGACCTCCATGCAAAATTCTGTAGCTCTGCGATCTGCAATTTGCCTACAAAGTGACCAACATACCTCTAAGTTTAATTTTGTCTTCCATCATTTTCTCGGGTCGCGGTAGCCCAGTCGATAGAGCGCCGACCTCGTAATTGGAAGATTGCGGGTTCGGTACTCGAGCCGGCCAAAGACCGTCGTGTACACTAATGGTGGCTGGTGCACATAAAATCTGTCGTGGCCGCAGTGTCCTCCATGTTCCCATCAAAAATTATACCTAGTGGGGGGGGGGGGGGGGGTCACCGAAGCGGGAGAGCCATCCCTTCCGTGGAGGATCAAAATTATGATGGCATGTCTCCGGACCACCTCTAGTGGTGTGTCCAAGACCGTCGCCAATTGCCCATCTGCGCAGCACTAGTGTGACGTAAAACCCAACCATCCATCCATCATTTTCTCAACATCAATACGGTTAAGAATACTGTGAAGACACTGAAGATTTTCTTTTGTCCGTTAAAACACTTTCTATCAATTATTTGCAAAAAAGTAACACATTGGCCCTTGAAGGATCGAACCTACGACTTTCGCAATATTAGCATGATGATCTAATCAGCTGATTTAGTAGGCCATGTAAAAACTCTTTCCATTTACATTTTCATCTCCAGAGTCGATTATTTCAAAAATTTATATATTTTAAATTATTTGTTTTAAAGTTCCTTTGACAGACAACATAAACACTATTATTCATCATGAACTTTCAAATCGGCGCAAAATTAAATAAGATTTGATATTTTTTTCCAATTTTGATTTTAGACCAATAACTATGCCAACCGATAACACTCGAATATCTATTTTCACAGTTTCTTTTATTGTTTTATCACTGTATAAAATTGATTCACTTGTAACATCCACGTAGAGCAGTGAACATCTTGCACAATTCGCGGTTTACAGTCAGCAGCAAAATTATTGAAGCGCTATCAGTAATTCGTATTTAAAAGTTGTGCACCTAATACTGTTTTGTTAAGTAAATATTTGTCGAGTCATGATCTTAGTCTTATGCTATTTATAAAAAATAAGTGCGTGATAAAAATTGGGAATCAAACTAATAATAATAATAATAAATAATGGGAATGTGTGTTTCGATAATTTTGCTGCCGACTGTATGTTTTCCCGAAGCTATTAGAGCTTCCATTGCAAACTTTTGCTGCTTGCGAAATCTCAATTGTTTTATTTGAATCAAAGTAGTTTTCTGTTGTGTTTTTCAGATGCCAAAGTGAAATTGTGAGGTGTTCATTTTAAATTAAATTTAATTTGTGTATTGAGGGTTGGTTGGGTTTAACGTTGCACTAGTACTGCGCAATGGGTAATTGGCGACGTCTGGGACCCACTCCTAAGGTGGTCCGGTGACATGCCATCACAATTTTGATCCTCCACGGAGGGAATCGCTCCTCCGATTTGGTAATCCCCAGAGGTATAATTTGATTAATGGCTACATTCAAACGGAACGCTTGCAATCGAACCTATCACTAATTGAATGACGTCAAAATAGCAATGACCTTGCAAAATCTCATTCACACTTACAAGCAGTGACGTGGTTTTACAAAACGCCCACGGAATAAATGATTGCGATGAATGATAAACCAATAGGAAACAGGGCAAATATGCATCGAATAATATCCGAATGACAATTCAATCGGTTTGAATTTCAACATGCTTTTGTTTATTTTCATTACACTGCACCATGGATTACGAATTTTTACAATTCTAATCCATGCACTACACAGATTTATTTCATTATAAGAAGTCACAATATAATAATAGATAAAATATAATAATATAAAAATAAATAAATAAATAAAATAATAAAATAATGTAATAAAATAGAATAATAGATAAATAAAGATAGTACGCTGTTACCGTGAATTGCAATATATGGATCATTCAAGATAAAAGTTATTGTAATTATAGATTTAAAAGCTGTCAAATGAAAATAAATACAATAATATTTGTTAACAAAACATAGATGTCTGCATGTAAGTATATGCACGGATTAAAATCCGTGCGTATATGTTCACAAATAAAAAAAATCTGGTGTGACTCCTCCACCCGACTTTCCGAACATTGTGTGTAATTAACGGTTTTGTAGATAAAGTAAAGTAAGAGGAGTTGTTAATAAACACAAGAGAGAAAATTATAATAGAGTGTTTGAGTATTTTTCTCCAAATAGTACACGATGTTTAATTTAACGCTATTGAACTTTGAGCCCACAGATCACAATGATAAAAAAATTTTCGTTGTCTCCCTGTAAAAACCTATAAGTGCTCGATTCACCAAAATGCTTATAGTTAGTGCAATAGTAACTCACAATATTCATATAAATTTTCAGCTCAATTGAATAAGGCGTTTAGACGCTATCGTACTTTTAAAAATTTAGTCCCATAGGCCGTAATGATAAAGAATATTTCTTTGTGTCCCTGTAAAAAAACTGTAAGTGCTAAATTCACCAAAATCTATAGAGTTCGTGCAACTGTGACCTACAGTGACGGTTCGTCATTGAGGGCCACTTGCCTGGCCCCGCTTGAATTTTTCTCTCTATTAAAAGTCAAGCAATATATCTTTATTTCTTTTTATTTTTTTAATTCTAACGCTTGTAAAAATGTATCTATCAAATTAAAACGTGCATCCAATTTCCTCTTATTCTTCTCGGACATAAAGTTTGCTTGTCCTTTTGTCCGCTTTTCTTTTACCGAATTATAGCTAGATCCTACTTGGAGTTCAGCCGTTTGGGCACTTTGATTTGTGCCCGATCTCGCGCATTAATTAGTACAGTATTTATTGCTTTGCGCATGGATCAGCGGGTTAACACGTTTGGAGAAGTAGAGCTTTATCAATGTTAATATTCCCATACTTTTAAAGTGTTAGGGGCACTTGGCGAATTGGCCCATGTAACGTAGTTTAATGAAAAATAACTGTCTCCTTTAAAATACATTAACCATAGGGATCGTGGAAAGAATTTGGCGACTTAGCACTTTTTATTTATTTATTTTTCTACTGATAGTGAAAAAGAAGATACTTTTGCGATTTCCCCCAAATAAATCTATGATTGTTTAAAAATTAACAGTGATAGAAAGGAATTCTGTTGAAAATTTATTGACAAAAGGATTAAAACATGTTTGAGAAATTCTATGGGACAGAAAAGTTTAAATGTACTTGCAGTTCTCGCAATCCACAAAGACTTTATTTTCACAATTCCAGAATTTAATGAGAAAGTAATTGGAAGGTTTGCTCGACAAAAACTCGGTGAGCAGAATATTTATTTTTGTATAAATATTAATCAGATTTAAATACTTGAACAGTTTTGGCTGCCTAAATTTGTAAATCTTTTTATTATATGTTAAAAAAAAAAAAAAAAAAAAAATTCATACGATTTAGTGTAATATATTTTTTAATTATTGTTTTTTCAGTCAAATATTATTTGATTAAAGTATTTTTAATAATAATAATCGCATTTACATAAATTAATATTGGTTATTTAAAAATATATTTCTAAATTATTATTAAGGGATAAATCAATCCTTTATATATATATATATATATATACACACACACACACACTTTTTTTTTTTAGGACTGAGGGCGTATTAGTCTCAATCTGGGATTTTTGCGTTGTCGTTTTCGATAGTTGGACATTTGTCGAAATCATTTTTCGATAGTTGGACATTTATCGAAATCTAAAATTTATCGAAAATGTAATTGAATAATTTGAAAGCGATGTTATAATTGGGAAGAAAAAAAAATAATAATGATAGTCCTCCGTCCTAAACTAAATTCTGCTTTTGCCAGAATTTCATCAAAATCTTTTTATTATTATTATTATTATTATTATTATTATTGAAAGAAAGAGAAAAGAAAATTAATAATAATCAGTATCGTTACAAGCGATATCGAAAAAGTTTTTTTTTTTAATAATTTTGAATTAGGAAATAAAAAGTGCGCGTGAAATAATATGAAATAAAAATAAGTAAAAAAATGAATTTAATGATTTAATGTTTTTGTTTTTCGGGGGCTGCTCATGCATATAAAAAATGCCTATTAAAACGAGTCGAAGAAGGAAGCGAAATAAGTATTGAGTTACATTACGATAAATACGATATATATTATGATACGATATATTAGACCTATCGTCCAGGGTTAGTAGGCATTTTTATTTTTATTTATTTATTTATTTATTTATTTTTAATATAGCGATAGATTTTTAAAGTGTCTTTATTTGCGTATTTTTAACTCGACATTATGCAAAAAACTGCAAAGAAATAAAATGTCAGACATTAATTTTTTATTGGGACAGTTATAAATTTCTGTATTGTTGAAGGAATATAAAATTTTAAACTAAATTTTCTGTACAGGCTTAATTTTTAATTTTGATATACATTACAAAATCACCTAAAGGTTTTAAATTTTACATACGTTTGTCCTACATCATTGTTTTAAATAAGCTAGAATATAAAAAAGTAAAATCACAAACACTTTAATTTAAAAATTCGACATTTTAAAAATGTGTATACATTTTTAAAGTACCGTTTATGAAATTTCTAGGCTGTGCTTTAAAAAACAAACATACAAGAAGCATATATATTAAATATATAATGTTTTTGTTTATACTTAAAAGATTTAGCGTTGTTATGCACAAAAGTAAAAAAAAAAATAAAAAAAAAATGCACGTAGAAGAATTTCAGTTTAAAAATTTTGACATTGTAACATTGTAAAATTTTATAATATTCACAATGAATTATAACAATACAAATAATACATAGGAAAGAAATGTAATTAATTCTTTTTCAAGGATAATTTTGAGAAACAGATTAAAAGTATGTTAGCCGTTAAACTTTGATTTACGCAGAAAATAAGAATGGCCATGTGGTATTCTTTTAACACCGAAATGAAAGAATGAGGTTTTTGATTACAGCAAGATTTTCTTTTCCACATACCTTTTATTTTTATTTTATTGAGAGGAAAAGGATTCAGCGGTTAATTAAAGACTATTATTGTATGCATGAATATATTATTATATAAAATATTAATATAGATTTAAATTTAAATAAAAGGGAAAAATTCATTAAAAAAAATGGGATTTCTATATCACAATAATATACATATAACACCCCGAATAAAAAAAAGAAAAGAAAAAAAGATAATTTTCCCATTAAATAACTTATTCGTTTTGCGTTTGAATTATGAATATATTTCACATGTCTTGCAATGGACCGGGCCCCACCTGGGAAAGTTGGAACGAGCCGCCACTGGTGACCTATAATATGTGTATGAATTTTCAGCTCAATTGAATGAGGCATTTAGACGCTATCGCGTTTTTAAAAATTTGGTCCCATAGGCCATAATGATAAAGAATTTTTCTTCGTGTCCCTGTAAAAAAACTGTAAGTGCTAAATTCACCAAAATCTATACAGTTCGTGCAGCTGTGATCTAAAATATGTGTATTTTTTATTTATTTATTTATTTATTTATTTATTTATTTTTTGCTCAGTTTAATAATGCGTTTAGACGCAATCATACTTTTAAAAAATTGGTCCCATAGTCCATAATGTTAAAGAATTTTTCTTTTTGTCCCTGTAAAAAAACTATAAGTGCTAGATTCACCAAAATCAATAGGGTTCGTGCTACGGTGACTTACAACATACGTACCAACTTTCAGCTCATTCGAGCAAAGCGTTTAGACACCAGCGTGTTCACACGCATACATACATACACACACATACATACACACGCAAACACATACACACACACATACATACATCAACGTAAAAATAGTGAAAACGGACTCAGGGGACCTCAAAACGTATAAAAACATTAAATCTCAATTCGGATTTTCGACATGGTTACAACAATTTCATTACATACGAATGTTCGAAAAGTAAAAATTGACATCAGCGACAGATTTTTTCTTTTTTTTTTTTTTTTTTTCAATGTATAGAGATAAATAAAAATAAATAAATGCTTCATGGGACTGAGTTAAAAAAAAATCTCTCCATTTTTCATTATTATAGTTTATTTATACATATTCATTTGTGGATTGGTTGATAAGTTAATTTTTTAAAAATATTTTAATGTTTGAATGCTGAAACTTCATGCATTTTTTTTTTTTTTTTTTAACATGCAATCATAAAAATATTTTTAAAAAATTAATTTGTCAATAAATTTACAAATTAATGTACAAATATGTTTAAAATGTACTGATAAACTATAATAATGTAAAATCCAGGGAAAATTGTAAAAAATCAGTCGCATAGAACATTTAAAAATAAATAAATAAATAAATAACTAGGACTATAAATGCTCAATGTGACGCAGCCATCATTCATGAGAATGATCGTCAGACGTTGTACATTGGAAATTATCTTAAGGGAAAAAAAAAATTATAAAGTATTACAAAAAGAAAGTAAAAATATTAAACCTAAATAGTAGTCACATTAATGATTTATTTTTGTAGAAAGCTTATTAAAAAAAATCAATTTCAATTTAATTCACGCGCAAATATATTTCTTTTTTTTTTTTTTTCATGTCAAGATATTTAAAACATTAAATCATTAAATTCCTTTTTTTACTTATTTTAATTTCATATTATTTCACGCGCACTTTTTATTTCCTAATTCAAAATTATTAAAAAAAAACTTTTTCGATATCGCTTGTAACGATACTGTTTATTATTAATTTTCTTTTCTTTTTCTTTCAATAATAATAATAAAAAAAAAAGATTTTGATGAAATTCTGGCAAAAGCAGAATTTAGTTTAGGACGGAGGACTATTAGTTCTTTTTTCTTCCCAATTATAACATCGCTTTCAAATTATTCAATTATATTTTCGATAAATTTTAGATTTCGATAAATGTCCAACTATCGAAAAATGATTTCGACAATTGTCCAACTATCGAAAACGACAACGCAAAAATCCCAGATTGAGACTAATAGGCCCTCAGTCCTAAAAATAAAATTTCGAATTTTAATTTTTTTAAATTTTAATAGTTTTTGAGAAATTTTTATATATTTAATATTGACACATTTCAATGCACATCTATGTAAACTTTCATAAGTCTATGACGGTAATTTCAAAGGCCAAATATCAACAATTTTCAACGTCCATGTAATCATAATCGATAATTTTATTCATTTAAAAATTATTCGACATGTATAACACTTATCAACTGCTCTTTGATATATATAAGCAGAAAAAGGTTTATTTTATTAAAAAAACGTTCAAGAAAAGTATTTTAATAGGTCAAGAATATTTTGTGTATAATCGTTTGTTGAGAAACGATACCCGTAAAATACACAGTTTTCTTATGGAAAATGTTCTTTAACATTTCCGCGCTGTTAAGAAATTAGTTTAACTTTAGACAAATACTCTTTTACTCTTCGAAGAATACAACCCCAAAAATACAGAGTAATTCTGTTTAACGTTTCTTCAAAAACCATTTATTTGTGGCTGGTTTCTAAACAAATAAAAGATTTGCTTACCTTTTCTTCGAATAATAGTGTTTTTCTCTTAGAAATCGCTCCAAATCAGTTTTTTTCCAGAAAAAAAAAAAAAAAAATAAGGACGCGAAAAAAGAACTGTTTATTGTATTTCGTCTTCATTTTGTCGAAGGCTGTTTGGCAGCAAATACCACTGTTTTTCAAACGAAGAAGAAGAAGAAAAAGAATTCCAAACACTTTAGTTGGAATAAATTGCTTTATATTGAACTGTAAAAATAAATCACAGACGTAAATGATAGTATGAGAGAATAAATAATTATTTTAGCTTAAAGTTATTAGTGAAATATGATACCAAAGTTTTCTTTAGACTAAATCAATAATGTTTTAGCATATGAATGACTGTTAATATAATACTAAATATAATTAAATAATTAGTGTAACAAAATAATTTTGGGTTTTTTGTCAGCATGATGTAAAAATTATACTTGAACTTTTCATTGTGCCGATGCCGAAATAATGGTAGAAAATACAATAATATAAGGTGTAGCTAAAAAGTAGTAGCAATGGACCAATAACTCAATATATATCTATATAACCATATTTACATTTATTTTAAAGCCCTAAGGTTTTTAATCTTAGGGTATGAAGGAGATAATATGATAGTGATTTAAAATAACGATCATCATAATAAAAACAAATCTGTTAAAAACAGAAATTTTTAGAAATTTTCCTACATAAAAATTTTTGTTTTTAAACCTACAAAAAATTACTCTAAAATTATATCTCAGTTTATCAATATATATATATATATATATATATATATACAGGGTGACAAGAAATAACTTGGATGAAGTTTGAAACGAAATATCTGTAACTACCACTAAAGTTATAAATTTATTTCATTAAGTATTGATCCTAGAAAGCGACTAAGCAGGTGTAAGTAAGTTAGTTGTGATAACCATTATGGTTAACAAATGATCTGCCGTACTTGAATTACATAAGCAAGGAAAGAAACAATGTGAAATTGTTCAACTATTGAAAGTGCTTAAGCAGATGGTTTCATACACAATCAAAAGGTTTAAAGAACTCGGACATTATGGTGACAGGCCAGGAAGAAGAAGAAAGCGCACATTTAACACATCAAAAAACCGGAAAGTTATCAAAAGCCGAGTTCAACGAAATCCTAGGATTTCAATGAGAAAGGTTGCTAGAGAGATGAATATCAAAAGAGAAACCGCACGTTTGATGCCAAGACTAGATCTTGGTCTTTGCCCTTAAAAAATGAAAGAGGCTCAAAAGTTAACAGCAGAGAACAAACGCACAAGACTTCAAAAGTGTACAGAACTGTTAAAGCGGGCCGCAGGTGATCGATGCCAAACATTTGTCTTCACAGATGAGAAACTGTTCTCGATTGAACAAGCTCACAATAGCCATAATGATAGAGTTTGGTCATCAAAAGCACCTGGACCTTCTTGCATTGTTCAACGGCGTCAACAACACCTATCTGTAATGGTTTTGGGTGAAATATGAGCTAGTGGGAAAAATCACTTGTTTTTGTTGATCAAGGGATAAAGATTAATCAACAAACATATCGCAAGCTCATTTTGGAAGATGTTGTCTTACCTTCGTCGCAAAAGTTCTTTGGAAACAAAAGATGGACCTTCCAACAGGATTCCGCTCCTGCACACAGAGCTAAACGTACTCAAGATTGGTGCAAGACAAATTTTACTGACTTCATTGGAGCTCAAGAATGGCCACCGTATTCCCCAGATTTGAACCCAATGGATTATTCTGTTTACTCTATCTTGGAGACAAGGGTGTGTGTTAAACCTCATAAAACTTTGGCATCCCTAAAGAAATCCTAATGCAAGGAATGGGATAAAATATCAGTAAGTGAGTTGCGGCCCATAGCCGAAAATTTTGTGACACGTTTAAAGCTCTGTATTAAGGCTAAAGATAGCCACTTTGAAAATTTGTAAATATATTAGACAAAATAATGTATTCGTATTTATTTTGAAGTTTGGTCGTAATATTTTCATTAGCATTAAAGTTATAATGTATCATGTGCGTCCAAGTTATTTCTTGTCACCCTGTATATATATTTCAATAAGTAGATATAATCTGTAACTATTAGTATAATATTTTATTTGGTGGGTACATAATTCTTCTGTTTTGCATACGAAAAACTTGGTATCAAAGCAGTATTAGGAAGTGCTTAGTAGCCACTTATGGTATAAATGAGAGGTAACGTCGTCGCCTACTGTGCAGTGGACCCTGGATCATTCCTGGTTGGTCGAATTGGAGAATTTAATGGACTTTATCCGCGTTACGTAATAAACCCTTGACACGTGACTACTACAGGGAAAAAGGCAGAATTTTAATGTTTACATTTATGTTTTATGGGGAAATGTTTTCATTCTACAAGGAAATATTTGTATTCTAGAGGGAAATTCATGGGGAAATCGGGAATCAGAAGTCACATGTTGGGTATGAGTTAGCCTCGAACCCAAGAAAACAGATATTGTTTATTCAGTTGAATGAGAGTTTTTTTACAGCGTGTTCTACGGGAAATAATCTATTGTGTCTATATCGTTTTGTTATAGAAAATTTCTGTCAACGTATTATTTCCATGGCATAGATATTTTCTGGAAACTTTACTGACAGTAAATTTCTGCAATATAACAGGACTTATTATTATTATTATTTAGTATAACTTTTACAGAGTCTTCCCATTTCTTCAAGAAGAAAGAAAGAAAAAAAAAAACTTCACTGTTGTCGGATGATAATTTAGCAATAATACTTGCTTTAACTTCTTCAAAAATTTCACATTTTTCGTCTTTCAATTACCTTTTTATATTTTTCGAAATAAGAAAAAAAAACAGATGAGAATCACACGTACAAAGGGTGTGGTAGATAACTGTTACATATAGTATATCAGTCTTCTATAAAAAAAAAAAAAAAAAAAAAAAAAACTTCTTTTATTTTTTACACTATTTATTATTATCTATTATATTAAAACACAAGCGACTTTCTGTAAGATCAAAATCGCACAATCTGGGGCATGCGCGGAGGCTGTTCCTGTCTTTAGACGAAACCAGTGACCAATCGCTGAGAGCCTCTTCGGATATCTAGAGCGAGCGAATTCAGAAACCTGAACCAATCATAATACGAATTTGGTTCATGCCTTCTCGAGACTCGAAATGATGGTTTACACAGCGAAGACGCTGATGCTATATATATATATATAGTTATTAAATTATTTCTTTTACTTAAAGTTTATATTTGTCATGAATTCTAGAGTAATGTGATAGATATTTTGTTTAGTGTTTCTGTTAACATTTGTATACGTTTATATTAAAATGTTACTGTTAGCAATTTAACATTTTTACTACTTTCTATATATTTATATGAAATATTACTGTTTGCATTTTTTAATGTTTTGTGTTCGTATAGTATGTTCAAAATGTTAGATTATTACAATTTTCGCGAGATTGCACCTGATGAAAATTGCATCGAGCTTTATCGATATTTCTGTATCGCACCAAAGATAAGTATTTTTATTATTAGTTACTCCCATTATGTATTTAGTTTATTTTTGAAATTCGGTTGTAAATTGTATGTTTTGGTTGCAATATACAGAGTGCTGAGCTTTTCTTTTCTTTGCATATTTTAAAACGCTATGCTGAGTAAATAAATACCATCATTCTATATAGTTTGTTGATTATTTTCGGCGCCATATAGAAATAATGATAATGCACATAAGCATATATAATTTCTTGAATATACTTAATAAGATATACATATGTAGCAGAGAGAAAAAATGTAAATGGTAACATTTTAAATAAATGTATAAAAAACAGAAAAAAATAAAAAATAAAAGTAGTTTCCAGTGCTAAAAAATATACACAATACTCTTGAACTCATACGAAGACATGAACTTTACACATAGAGGAAAAATAAGACAAAATAATGCATATGCACTTTATTGTTAGCAAAAAAAAAAAAAAAAAAAAAGTGGGATATTTCAAATTTAAGTGAGAAATTGCATAATTTGCTTTTTGCAAATTTCTTTTTAGAGATTTACAATTACGAATCAAACAATAAAAAAAAGTCAAATGTTAAAAATGGAAATTTATTTATTTTCTTTGGGAAAACCTTGGGATTTTTTCTTTCTTTTTTTTTTTTTTTATATGTAGAGTATGATTAAATTTGTATATTGAAATTTCATGAAATTTATCCCTCCTCCCTCCAACCAAAAGATAATTGATTAAAGCAGGGGGTTTTAAACCGGTTAAGAGCAATGCGAAATATTAAAGCAAGGGTGTTTTAAACTTTATGTCGTAAAAAGATTTTTGTTGCACATCATCCGTCAAATTTTGACGGGCATTAACTAGTTATTATTATTATTATTTTTTAATATGATTAATTTTGGGGCAGACTTGATCATGGCATGTCATTTGTTTCAATTCTTCCACATACACTCTATAACAAATAAAACGACGCACCAAGAAGGAGTTATCCGAATGGGACAGAAATTGGTAGATGTGATGTACATGTGGTATGTGGAGAAAAACAACTGATTACAGTTTCATAAAATGTGAATGATTTAATCAAGAGAAAGGGCCTCACAAAGTAAACAAGTTAGTAACGCGTTGTTCCACTGCTGGCCCTTATGTACGCAGTTATTCGGTTGGTATTAAATGATAGAGTTGACAGATGTGCCCCTGTGAAGTATCGTGCCGAATTCTCTCCAAATAGTGCGTTAGATTGGCAAAATCCCGAGATGGTTGTAGGACCCTTTTTATGATGCTCGAAATGTCCTCAGTGCAAGAGAGATCCGGGGACTGAGTTCAACTCCATTTCACTGTACCGCCTATTAAGGGTCTTTGAAGTCACGGAAGTACCAGTTGCACGTAGCATTGACGATAATGATGAACTGGAGCTTTGAGTACCGCTGTGCGATTGACTGGTTCTCACTTTCTGTCCTCTCTTTCATGGTTCACCCATTCCTGTCAATATCATCTAATATTGGTACCGTTCCTATCCAATTGTAAAAAAATTCGCAGATTAGACCAACCGGCTTCTTTGAGCTCAACTACACACCACACTCAAATGCTATCTGCGCATGTTGTTTGTGCACCTGTATGCGAGGCATAGTTACTGTCTTTCTGAGTATACGGAATAAAATTCTCGAAGAATTTATGACCTGGAATCAAAATTTCTCATTTTCTAATATTTTGCCAATTTCGCAGTTAAGATGCGCTGCAGCGTCGCATGCTCATTCGATGACAGTCAAACTTTAAATTTTTACATTTACCATCGAAACCTGTATGTATGTCAATTTGTGTCCAGTTTGCATTATTCCTTCTTGGTGTGTCGATTTTTTTGTTATATATATAAAAGCAGAAAATCAGTGGTAAAGTGTTCTTAAAAGTAAATACGCTTGTTACTAAGCTTGTTGCAATATCTGACATGCTTCAGTTGCTGTTTTACTCGATAATAATAATAATAATATTAAAACTGAATATTGACTCTTCGTTCTTCATGATTTTCAGGAGTAAGTTCGGCCAGCTTTGTATTTGTCAATCTGGAAAAGCACACAAAAAATAATCTTAGATCTAAATAATAATAATAATAATAACTACAAAGTTTCTTATTATTTTACTGGTTAAACTTTATATAAATAATTACGATTAAATTTTAACAATATTTTTTCAATAAGATCTTTTTAATTCTCACCACAGAGTCATTGCTACTATTTTGTAGACAGACCATATATTAAGAAGATTCGTGAGATCAAATGAAGATAAAATGAATTCATGCTTAAATATTCTTTAATAACATGTTTAAACATTGTTAAGAAGTGATCTGTCAAATATCTAAAAAAATTCTTTAGGAATTACCTTGAATCTTTGGGATTACAAAGAGCATGTTATACCTGACATATTTCAGCAAAAATTTTGTTCTGAAGAGGAAAAGGGGACCAGTAAAAAATTAAACAAAAATCAAAATGTTTTGAATCACCCTGTAAAAGTAATGGTTTAAATGCGTTTTGGCTGTAGCATGTGATTATGAGGATTTTTCTCATTATCTCAGTAAATTTTTATGAGGCTACCATATATATTCATGGAAATATAAAGGATTTTTTTTTTTTAAGGAAAAAAAAATCCATTTTTTTAATGATAACACGTAGGGTATTAGACCCAGTATGCAAATCCATTTTTAGGAAACATCGCGTATTACATTAGACACAGCATACTGTAATTAGAATTCAAAAATGTTAAATATCTTTCTAAATATGAGCATTTTTACTAAATAATTCTTAACTACTCATGCGCTAGTTCTTAAAAAAATTCCTTTGCATAACTAAATAGCCAAAAGCATTGATCCAATTATATGAAAACCCCAAACAAATATCGTGTAAAAGTTATGAGAGATAGAATGAAAAGAATTTCAGTTCCTCTCTCTCAAAAAAACTAGTTGGCATAGGTGGACTCTGCTCAGTTCCCCATCATATGTATGTTCTCATAAATTTCTTGTACAGGACATATTATATTCATGTTAAGAGAAATGAATTTGACCAAACACTTGACACAGTGACAGAACGAAATCCTCGCCTAATAGGCTACCCACAATTCAGTTCGGTATATTTATCTTATTCTAATCTATTAATTTATTTTATTGGATCAATTTCGTAGTTTATTTTCATGCTACTATTTCCAATGCAACAATCCCAAAAATGCATATTTATATGAAATATCGCCCCATTTTGCTATGTTGATAAAATATTAAATTTCGAATAACTTACGAAATTTTCCTATTAGAATATTTGTAGTCAATCATGTTTATACAAGTATCATAAATGTTATTTTGAAATTGTCTGACATATTTATGATCCTCAAAATGGACGTTTATGCTCGATTTTGCCTTATTCTGCCATTTTATGTAAATCGTAAATTCCAAATAACTTACGAATTTTTTAAATTGGAAAATTCATACTCTATGGTATTCATGTCAGTATCCTAAATAATATTTCAAAAGTGGTCTGACATCTTTATGATGAAAATATCCCTCAAGATTGTAAAATTTTGCCCTATTCTGTTATGATAAGAAATTCGTAAAATTCTAATAACTAACGAAATTTTTACATTGGAAAATTCATAGTCAATAATATTCATGCTAGTATCCTAAATAATATTTCTAAAGTAGTCTGACTATGACATCTTTACGATGAAAATATCCCTCAAAATTGACGTTTATGTGAAATTTTGTCCTATTCTGCCATGTTAAGAAATTCGTAAATATCCAATAACTTGTGAAATTTTTAAAGTAGCATGTTTATAGTAACTGATGTTCATTGCGGCATCAAAACTGTTATTTTAAAGCGCTGGTCTGACATTTTTACAGCAAAAATTTTTCATTTAATGCAAGTTTAAGTGAAATTTTGCCCTATTCTCCCATGTTAAGAAAATCGTAAATTTCAAATAACTTACGAAGTTTTTAATTCGAATGTTGCAAATAAATAGGGTTCTTGCCAGTGTCGAAAGTAATATTTTAAAACAGATTTGACCTCTCTGCGACAATTTGTTCTTGAGATATCGTGTACACAGACTAACATACTAACGGACTAACACACTAACGGACTAACACACGAACCGACTAACAAACTAACAGACACCCTACAGACGGACACCATACAAATTTGGTCATTTTCGGATTCCCCACACCTGAAAACGTGTAAAAAAGTAAAAAAAAACCGAGGTCGAAAATTTTCACGATTACCTAAGTTCCCCATACCTATAGTATGATGGGGAACTAAAAAGAAGATGATAGGGGTTTTTATCTATATCATGAAAAACGGCAGTTTTTCGAGTGACGCAAGCGGAAGGACAAACGGACGGAAAGCTGCGAACTCATATATACGCCTAGTCTGACATCAAAGAGATTTGTAAAAGCCGACACTTAATATCTCAGCAAATATGCCATATTTTGTTCTGATATTTTCAAAATAATCTTTTATCGTCGGTCTTAATCCATCCTGAAAATTTTACGTTCCTACATGCAGTATGTTTTGAGATCTGAATCTCAATTTAAAGCCAAAAAGGGAAAATGTGTGGTGTCCACTGTAAGGATGTAAGGATGTAAATCTCTAAAACCGCACGAAAGATTTTAATATAATTAATATATGTTGTTAATGGGATCTTTCTGAATCTAGTAACGTTTTTGTTTTTTTCAGGAAAACTCTTGTTTTTTGTAAAAGTTGCTTTGAAAATAGAACTATATTACTCCGCCAAAATGCATGCTTTTATTCGGCAAAAATGTCGTAATTCGGTTCTTACTTTCAAGACACGTTGGTTGGCTGACCAACGTGAATGCAGTCAATAAATTTTTGTTATGAAGAATATAATTTTAATTTTAAGATTTCCCATTTCGTCAAAAAAGTATTTAGATAATATTTAAAATAAATGAAGAATTTTTTAATTATAGATATTCTATTTCATCATTATTCATAATGAATTAAAAATATTTTTAAAGCGAAAACGTTTAATAAATCCCTCATGCACACAAATTTATACCATGGTCCATGGTCTTTGGAGCGCATGCGTACATCATACGGATGCGTACATCCTGTAGACGCTAAGCTAATTGCTTTCCCTGTATCCGTCCGCGCCGCGGTGTTTTTGTTTAATTTGTTGATTGGAAATTGGAATTAATACGAAATTTTGCATGATTTAGACAAATATTGGTAGTGCTCGGATAGTTTTGCTGTGATCCACCGGTGTACCACGCCGACGTGAACGTGTTAATCATAATTTTTATTAAATTAAAATAACACTGAGATATGAGAGCGAGAGTGTGAGCAGTGTTTTTTACATTTTTATTTTCAATGGGGAATTAAAATATTTATTCAAAAATTCCACCTACTTGCATGATTTAGTGGTAAGTGTTTTATAATTTTATATTCTTAAAACTTGCTTATAATTTTACGTATATGTAATTATAGGCTTCGTCTGATTGCACGGAAGTATTGTTATTTGTAAACAAACCATTGTTTAAATTTTTTATAGTCGCTTTTTTCGCAAAATGTTACTCAGTTTTCTGTAATATGATAATTAAACAAGTTTTCGAATTCTTTATTATGTTTATTATTACTTTAATTATGTTGTTATTATTGGTAATATGTCACCTTTTAGCTTAGCAATTTTTGGAAAAATAAATTTAAATGTTTTGATTAGAGATCCTAACTAATCGAGATACTAAGAGATACTTCGATTACAGTCCAAAATTTATTTATTGGAATAAAATAGCTGTATTATTCTTTTCAAAAAACAGATTACGAAAAACTTTATTTTTGAATGATACAGCCTTGTAAAACGAAGCAACAAAAATCCTATATATATATGATAACATGGGAAGGGAGAAAGGGAGCTATCTGACTGATTTACAGCCTTAATTAGATACATCACAAGTCTAATGTAATGGGTAATTGGGAAATGTTGTATGTACTGTATTAATACATTATTGTATTAATACTGTATTGATACAATACATACTGTATTAATACAATATTGTTAAATTTAAATGAATTTGAATGTCTTAGTTGTGTATCATAATAATCATTTATAATGCTTTTGACGGATATAGCTAAGGTAGTATGAAAACTACTTTATATCAACAGGGTTGCCACGCTACCTGGAGAACCTGGAATAGTCAGGGAATTTGAAAATTGACTATAAAAGTCAGTGAAAAGAAAAATCTGCCAATGCACGGTCATTTCCCCTCCCCCCCCCTTTTTTTTTCTCCATTAGCTTCTGCTATTTTTTTTAAACACCCCCACCCTTCTCTTTTGCTCATGTAAGGAATTTCTTATCTCGCTTATAAGCGACAAATGCTATCATTATATGCAACTTTTGTCATATGTAAATTTTGTGTTTACAAGTGGGACGTTAATTATTTTGCCCTCAACACAGTCAATGCTCAATATACGGTTAGACTGAAATTTTTTTAGAATATACCTGGAAAACCTTTTAAAAGTCAGGGAATTTCATTCTCCTGTTTGAGTGGCAACCCTGTATCAAGCTTATACTGTACTCTACTCTAAATATAATAATGCAGCACAAGCAGTATAAAGAAAATAAGGCTAAGCTTTACTATAGGGTACCTGTTGGCGATTCATGATGCTGTGATGAGATTCAGTGTATCGACACTTTTTAATAGTAACTTTTTTGTATCGGTACTTCATTTAACTGTCTTGGAACTTTGTTTTTCTTTTTGTGCCAGCCGCGCGCGTGTGTTTATTGTAATGCGGCCCAGCTGAATGATTTTTCTTTTTAATGCGTTTTTGAGGTATAAAAATTAATTTTTTGAGTGTATTTTATTATTTTATTTTACTTTTTAATAAATGGAATTATTTAGGGGAAAAAAAGTGTATTCTAGTAATTGATGCAGTATAGATTTTCATGCATTTTCTTATTCATGTGCCATGAATTAGGAGTATCCAGTAATGTTTTTTTTGTTTTAATATCGGGATAGTGACCACTGTAGTACAGATTTTTTATGCATTTTCTGATTCATGTGCTATGACTTAGGGGTATCCAGTGATATTGTTTTAGTCTTAATATTGGGATACTGACCGCTGTAGCATGAATTTTCAGATTCGTGCATGACAAATTAGCTGCATCCAGTGATTTTATTTATTTTTTGTTTGTTTTGTGATTGCTTCTGTACAGATTTTCATGCATTTTCAGATTCATGCAAGGCTGTAATTTTGAAATTTTTGGGCAAATCTTCAAGTTATTTTAGATTATACATCATTTATAATGCTGAATTTTATGTGTTAAAGCTTGAAAGCTCTCTGAATTTTTTTTTTTTTTTTTTTTTTTTGTGGTGAAATAGCTCAATTTTCTATTACTGTTTTAAATATTTTATTAATCTTTAAAATATGCTTAATTTATTTCAGTGAATTTCAAAACAAGCACCAGAGTGAAACAGTAATTTATTTTCTTAAAATGTATTTTTGATGTTTTGTAATGATTCAGAATATCGATTTGCAGTAATCGACTCATTCAGTGAGATGTACATCAGCAACAGCGATGGGCGCCTTATAGTAAAGCTATTCCAAAAATAAGCTAAATAAAACTTATCAAAAGCTTTCTTACTTAGTTTTCTTTTTCTTCTTCTTTTTTTCCCCCATAGCAGTTAATTGTACAAATGCATCTTAAAAATTAAACCCACTTTCAAGGCCTGCATTATTTATCATTAATAGATTGCTCACACTGTTTAGTGACAGTTTGTTTATAATTTCATTTCTTACCAAATTTATGCAACTGAAAACTATTTTCACAATTTGTCCGAAATCACAATGAAAAAAGTTCATCCTGAATGAGGAATTTGCACACATGGGGGATTTGAACAAAATCCTATTCTTATGGTAGTTTTAGGCCCATAAATTTCAAAAAGTTTATTAAAAATGCAAAAAAAGTTCTCATTAATTTAAAAAATAATTTTAAAATTAACCAAAAATCACGTGACTTCAAAAGGCTGCCTGACGTCACAGTTTATGATGCTTCAATGTTTACATTCTGTTAGCCTGGTTAGTAAGCAGCAATTTGTTTTAACTTTCGTAATTATTAATCGTTTATGTGATTTCTGAGCATTTCTTTTTCATCTTAGAATCATTCAATATCATTATCATCATTTTCAAATGTTTTCTTTTCATGGCGGTTGTCCAATGTTTTCGTTTCATAGGATCCTGTGGAACGCTAAAGAATAACTTTTGAGAAGCGTTAGCTGTTGTATTAGTGCAAAATGGTACAATACAAATAATACAATATTTATACTACAATTTTTTAATATCAGTCATTATTATATCATAGAAAACCTATTTCACTGATTCAAGAAGCAAAGCAAAGCATGAAATCAAATGTAAACAACGATTACTTTAGTTTGTTGTCATAAAGAGTGACGTCACGATATATTATACTGCGTTTTCTCTGTACAGTAAATAGTGCGATGTTAAAATTGTTATAAATCAGACATTAGATTTCAAATAAAGAAAATGTATGTATTTATTGTCTATTTATTATTATTCATGTAATGAATATGTATGTATTTATTTTCTTACCTTTTCATTTTCTATTAGAATAAAATCCGAAAACGTGCAAATTGTCTATTGTGACTTTTTTGTGAAAGATTTTTATTATTATTATTATTATAGAATTTAATGTAATTTTTTAGTATAAATGTGTGATCATGTTCTTTAATTATCATATTTTGGATAACTGTCTAGCATTTTGCATAAAAAGCGACTGTAGTGGAAACACTGGTTTGTTTATATTTGACAACATTTTTGTTCTTCATAACAGACGAAACATGTAATTACATTTTATGAAAAACTAATTGTAAGTTTTAAGAAAATAAAACTATATAGATATACCTTACCGCTAAGTCATGGAAGGAGGTGGAATATCCGTAGACATTAAATATAAACAACTCCTGCTGCCAGGGATCACTCTAGAGCGTTTTAGCGGTACAAGTTGCCACAGGGTTGGCATAATACTTACTGTGCAATGGTGTAACGGGTTTTATCAGTTTTTACCGCCTTCATTTATCTCAAACACTTTAAGGATATATTTTAAAGTTTTTAGTTCTCAATTTCCCAATGTATTATTTAATATTTACTATGAAATTCCTACTTCTGCAATTTCTAAAAACATTTAAAAAAGAAAATATTTCCTTATTTATTTAGCTCTTATACCAGTTTATGTCATTTAGCATTGGCTCATATGATATTTAAAAAATAATAGCATTGTTTACATTGTACTGTTTAAAAAGCCCTGCAGGCTCCAAAAAGTTTTTAAAAAATAATAACATTTTAATTTAACTACATATAATCAATTAAATACAATTCGAGGCTGCTGTCACTGCTTGTTTTAATGAATTGTACCCACTAAATGTAAAAAAAAAGAGTGAAAGTATTAAAATGGTAATGAAAATATGAATATTGTTAATGGGTAAAGTGTGAAAAAATTTTCTTGATTCAAATGATATTTGTTAAACCTAAGTAAAAATTTTTTAGGATATCTTTTTTTTTTTTTTTTAATCTTCCCTAATTCCTTATTTTTTTTTAAAATTTTGATTAGAAACTATGAGTAAAGATTTTTTTCTCTTAATACATTGCTTCAGTTATATGTCATATTTCCTACTAAATTATCCTTTTCCAAAATTATTTTATGTGTTCAATAGTGTGAGTAAAATTTTGCTTTATTTCAATACATTATTGTAGCTACAAAGTCAAAGTCTGAAGTTGAGTGGCTCATACTACCGCATTTATGATTGTTATACAATTACTTCTTATTATGAAGATATTATGTTGAATAAAAATGTTGGTAATAAATGCCTACATGGATTTTTTCTATAGAAATAGAATATTATTTATATTTTTATAATTTAAGTAAAATGATTGATAGTGTGGATATTGTGCATATATATACACATAATAAAAAACAAATGTTGTACAATAATGTATGAATACATAATAAAAATCAATTAAATCTTGATTTAAATAAAAAAAATCGATTTTTTTGAAAAAATTAAAAAAATCAACAACCCTGTTTGGAAGTCAGATTTTCGAATAGTGTGCAACGGCCAACGATGTTAAAATTTATATTTCCAACGAATACACAATTTTGACTTTTAGATCCTGGAGAAAATTTTACAACTGGATACTAAATTTGAAGTAATTTAGTCAATATGCTTAGCAATTATACTTATTGGGACTTTTAAGTTTTTTAATGTTTTTTTTTTTTTTTTTTTTTTCAATCTTAAATCTCTTGGTGATATTAGTTTTTTAGTGTAGCTCAAAATCTACTGACCAAAAGAACTGAAATTTCATAAAAGTATAATTAAAATAATTAGGAGCTAGTGAAATATTTGTTGCAAAATACTTCTAATTTGCAATTTAAGAATTTTTACTTAAATAATTTCTAAATATTTATTTTTTAGATAATTTTATTTAAAAAATTTTAAATTGTAATCTACAATAATATTTTTAAGTTGTTGCAGGCTGTCTCTTTGCAGAAATTCTCACTTAGTTGGATACTATGATACAAAATAACATTTACATATATTTTACTCACAGTTTTGGATAGCGTGACGCAAAAGACAAATCGATTTATTGAAATAAATAATTTTTATTTATAATGCAAACTCAGTGAAAGTGTGATTATTTGACAGTATATTTAAAAATTAAAAGCACTGTTTGAATGTGTAAATATACTTTATCAGACAAAACAAAGGTAATTTTAATGGAATCTAAAAACAAATCTTTTAAAATGACACCGAGGCGTGACTGGAATTTTTATATCATTCCTTTTAAAACTGTTATTTTGAAATTGAAATGAAAATGAAAAAGCATCAGTGAGTATATTTTATATATTTGTCTTATCTTGAAGTTAAAAATATTATGTTTGCATTGTAAATATAAATAAAAGAAAAAAGCGAATGATCAAATAAGAAAATCTATGTATATTTTAACTAATAGAAGAGCGTCACTTAAAACTTGATATCATTATTTTTAAGACCCATATTTCAAATTCTTATAGTGATAAAGTAGCTGCGTCACAAACTTTTAACCCGTTAAGGGTTTTTGTACTGATTTATTTACAATCAGTGAACACTCTATTACCCCTGGGCATTGAACTGCCCGTTGCGCAGCACTAGTGTGATGTAAACCCCATCCAACCAACCAATCACTGGACATTGATTAAATCAAAATAAAAATGTGAGTAAAACCCCTAGTTTAGCTTTTATTTTGAGAGAACTGAAATTCCGCTCATTCTATCTCTCATAGCGTTTTTAATTTATATGTTATTTGTTTGTGGTTTTCATATAAGTTGCTCATTACTTTTGGCTCTTAAATTATGGAAATGGAATTTTTTAAAAGCTTGCGCATGCGTAGTTGAAAATTATTTAGTAACTGCTCATATTTCGTAAAATATTTAACATTTTTGCGTTCTGATTGCGTTATGTTGTGCCTATTATAGTATGCCAAATTGCCTAAAAATGGTTTCGCATTGGGTCTAATGTCGTACGTGTTATAATTAAAAAAGTGGATTTTTTTTTTTTAAATCTTTTATGTCTCCATGAATATATGGAGTAGCTTCCTAAAAATGTATTCAGATAATGAGAAAAATCCTCATAAACACATGCTACAGCCAAAACGCATTTTAAAGATTACTTTTTACAGGGTAATTCAAAACATTTTGATTTTTGTTTAATTTTTTACTGATGCCCTTTTCCTCTTCAGGACACAACTTTTGCTGAAATATATGAGGTATAACATGTTCTTTACACTACAGAAGTTTCAAGATGATTCCTAAAGAACTTTTCTAGATATTTGTCTAAATTCGAAAATGTCCAAATACTTATTGGTAGATAGTGTATATACATATATATAAATGTATGTATTTTAATTTCATGGTTAAAAAGAACTGTCATTATGTATATTTATATAAAATTTTGTTTTGTACGGCCATATTAAAATTTATAAGAAATCAGGATGGCAACGTCGCCTGTTGGACAAATTCTACCAAAAGTTAATAAGCGCTAATTTATGTCAAGGTTCAACTATGTATACATTTATATGCAATTCAGTTCATTAATTCTCGAGTTACAGTTGGCAAAAAATGTTTGTCACATTCACAGACAGGCAGAAAGTGGCATTTTCTAAAAAAGACGTAATCGTTCAAAAATCGGAACTCAGAATTTTTTACGAATTCATTAGTTTCTTCTATTAAATATATAAACAAGTAAAATAAATAAATAAATAAATAAATAAAATAAAAAATAAACCTGTTTGCACGAATCGCAGAAGCAGCCGGGGAAATTCGACAGAAGCCTAGACTATTCTAGAATATTCGGAATTCTATGCGTCATAGGTGGGAAGGCTGCATTGAACTCAGTGGACGAATTTTTAAACACTATGTATATTTAATGCATATTTCTTTTGTTCATGTACATTTTTCATGAAAACGAATATTCACTTACATAGCGTCTATTTATTTTTAATGATGATTTCAATAACACGTCAGGGAACCATTTCCGACCCCGTATTGTTTTATGACTGAATTATTGGGATGCACCCTACCTCTCCTAGAAGTTCTGGAACGTGATGTGAGACTTCATATATATATATAGGATGATTGTAATTAAACTTTCACTATGAACAACATCCATATCTATAAAATAAGCGAACAGATTGCTACTATATTTAGTATATGGATGATTCTTGATCTGCGTTCAATTCATATTTTTAATTTAAAATATGTCCACCAGGGGAATCTTGAATTGAAAATGGCCAATTTAACAATTAGATACAGAATCAAAAAATAATCGTTAAATATATCCCAAATGCTTATGCACTCTGAATGAGATACCTTCTTAGTTATATCTTCCATTTTCTATCCATTTTCTATTGGACAGTTTTTTTTTTCTTTTTTTTTTTTATTATTACTTGAGCGCATTATGACAAATTTAGTATCAATCCGCTCGCGCACTTTAATTGCACGATGCTCTTTATAGCGGAAGTTTAATTATAAATACTCTGCAAATTTGATAAAACTATATCCTGAAATCTGTCACTGAAATGACGCTGATAGATATATTCTAGAAGGTAATAATTTTCTTTTTTCTATAAATAAATGTATTCTTTATATTTTATCTTTTTTGAACTCAAACAAGCAATATTTACAAGACGTATCTCTAGCAAGAAACGTTTATCATCGACTTCAAGTAGAAAGGATTTTTTTTTTTTTTTTTCCCTGTTTTCGATCCAGAAATACTTTTTGTTGAATCATATGATGTAACAAAACGGTTTCGGATGATTTTAGGATTTCCTCATTGCATGCCAAAAGTAATCCAGAATTTTAATACTTCTTAGAAAAGATGACGTTTTCTGTCGAAAGAATTACATGATAGAGGATAAGTTTTAAAGAGAAATGTAAAATATATGTATGATAAATTTCATATTTTATTCATAATAAATTACAAAAAAATAAAAAATAAATAAAATCAGGAAAAAAAAATGTAATGTAACTTAATTATTATAAAAAAAAGAAAAAAAAAAAATTATAATTTCAGAAAATTACACACACATATATATCTATATATATGAAAGTATTTCTTTTACAACTATGTAACATTTTCGAAGCTTATATGCATTTTAAGTAAAAAAAAAGTATGATTTTCATAACTGAATGATCCTAAGTGATTTATAGTCGCTTAAAATATATTGCTTCAGTAAACAGTCTGTCACAAAAATTATAAATCTATATATATAAAATTGTTCTTCCTGACTGACTGACTGACTGAGTGAGTGAGGGGGTGATTAATCATCGCCCAGACCAAACCTCTGGACCTAGAAGCATGAAATTTTGTGACAATGTTCTTTCTATGACGTATGGATCCACTAAGAAGCGATTTTACAAAATTCGCCCCCCAAGGGAGGGAGGGGGGGGGCAAAACGTGAATTCACAAAATCCTTCATATCTCAAACAAAAAAACAGATATCCATAAAATTTTTGCTTTAAAATATAGCTAATACAAATGTCTAAAAAACAGTTCCTGGAATTTCCAAAATTCGGTCTCCAAGGGGTGCGGGGGGGGGGAGGGGGGACAGAACGTGATTTCACATGCGTAAAAGTGATTTCGCATAATCCTATATATCTCAAACAAAAAAAATAGATACACGTAAAATATTTGCTCTAAAATATAGCTAATGAAAATATCTAAAAACCAATTTCTAGAATTTTAGAAATTCAGCCTCCAGGTGGGACAGCAAGGGGTGGGGGTGGGGGGCTATGGGGCAAAAACAAATAGAAATACAGTTAGGCCGTTCAAAATTGGTACAGTTAGGTTTTAGAGGCCTGCAAGTCGAATGGGGATATTTTCGAAAGTGTAAAGTTATTAGGAGGGGCAAGAAGAGGGGAGGGGAGAGGGGGGGGAAATAAAAATAGAGATAGATCGTTCAAAACTGGTGCATAGAGGTTTTTGATACTTACAAATCGATTGCGGATATTTTCGAATTTGTAAAATTATTAGGACAGACGGAAGGGGGGGCGAAGGGGGAAAATAACAGAAATAAGAGTTAAAGCATTTTGGGAATTTTTCCGAAGGCAGTGAGAACCCGGTGCAATATTTTTCCTAATCAGATTTTGTTTCTCTCTTTTTTTTTTTTTTTTTTTTTTTTATTCACGTGATAAAAATTAATGCAATTTTGAGAATTCACTAATTATAGCGATTCATTTATAAATAGGGACCAGCGAAGCGGGCGTTGCCTGCTAGTATTATATAGACCTATAAAATTAAAAATATTTACATACATTTTTGCAAAGCGCATACTCTTAAGAATAAAAATCTGGAGTGAATCCATTCGACTTTTTGAACATTAAGATATTAACCGTTGTTTAAAGAAATTAAAGTAAGAGAAGACGTTAAATAAACAAAAGAGAAAATTATAATTGTGTGTTTGAGTATTTTTTCCCATATCGTATGTTTTTTAAATTAATGCTATTAAATAATTTGAGTCTATAGATCATAGTGATAAAGAATTTTTCGTTGTATCCTTGTAAAAACCTATAAGTGCTAGATTTACCAAAATCTGTATTTTTTGCCCGACGATAACCTATAACATGTGTATAAATTTTCAGTTGAATCGAATAAGGTGATTTTGAATAATTTTAGCCCGCAGGCCATAATGATAGAACTTTTCTTTGTATCTCTAAATATATATATATATATATATATATTTAAGTGTTAGATTCACCAAAATCTATACAGTTCGTGCGACGGTCATTTGTAACATGTGTATAAAATTTCAATTCATTCGAATGATGCGTTTAGACACTATCGCACTTGAAATAATTTGAGCCCACAGACCATAATGATAAAGAATTTTTCTTTGTGTCCCTGTAAAAAAAAGTATAAGTGCTAGATTCACCAAAATCAATAAGGTTCGTGCTGCGGAAACTTATAACATATGTAAAAACTTTCAGCTCATTTGATCAAAGCATTTAGAAGCTATCGTGTTCACTCTGACACATACATACACATACATATATCACTGTAAAAACAGGAAAAATGAACGTGGGCACCTCAAAACATTTAGATAAACCAAAATCTCAAAGTCGAATTTTTGTCATGATTACAATACTTTCCTTACATATGTATGTTCAGAAAATTACAAAAAAAAAAAAAAAAATGCAGTAAAAAATTTAAAAATAAATAAATGAAATAAATCAACTTTTTCGAAATATACCCTTGCAAAATATACCCATAATTCTTTTAAGTAGAGTCTATTAAGCATCCAAAAAGAAAAATCAAGTATTTTCTTAAATATTTACAGATGTTTTAACAGTTTGAAAATCACGAATTAAAAAATAAAATAAAATAAAAATGCAAACTGAGAAACGCATTTTAAAGATTTTAGATCTATAAAAAATACATCAAAAACGATAAAAAATGTTGCCTGTATATTTCATTAAACAAATCTAATATTGTTCAATTTATAAATATTAAATGGAAATATAAACTTTTATACACATATGAAACCTTCTGTTGCGTCAAGTCAAAGTGCCAAATCCCCTTAAATTTAATAAAATAAATTTGATCGAATTTATTTTCGCGACTTTATGTTTGTAATTTTACACTGACGCAATTTATTATTACGTTATCGAAAAGAAATGTTTCCGTAAATCCTAAAAGCTGAACTTATTATCATCTTCTACTAAATAAACTTATCTTTTAAAAGAAATGTTTGCTCAGTTCCAAGATACTAAGTTATCAACGGGTGGTGTTTGGCATTATCTTTGGCAATTTTATATCTGAACACACATAATGATGCAATTTTAAGACTTTCTTATAAATGCTATATGCAAGCAGAAATTTCAACTTTTCATTTCACCAGACAATGATTACATTAATAATTCACGTATTTAATTTACATTGTGATAAGATTAAAACTAAAATGAAAGATTACAGGTGTTATATCAACATTACATAAAGGGGTATTTTAAAGAATATGACAAGTTACAAATATTGCATAATATTTACGGAATACATAAAAGGTATCTATTAAAAAAAAAAAAAACATGTTATTTCTTATTAATTCATTCATTTTTGGTAAATGTTCTGTGTTGTTTTTAAATTTATCTGCCGACTGAATTTTATCTAATAATTTAATTTACATCTCTCATATAGTATAAACATGCACGTTTCGAGGTTTCGACCATTACCGCGTTTGTGAATTGTCTTCTATCTCATCACTATATACATATGTAATATGCATATGCATAGCTGCCAATATTTTAATTTATTCCGGAGTAATTTTAGCCCCGCCTCTATTTCGTACCACTTATTTTTTAAAGTTAATTTTTTTTCTTATTTTATCGAAGTTATGTATTGAAGCAAATTTTTCTATAAATAAAGTGGTGTGAAATAAAGGCGGGGCTAAGAGTACTCCGGAATAAATTAAAACATTGGCAGCTATGCATATGTGTTCTGACTCGTCTCTTAAAAAAACGTGATCATTTGAATTATGGTACGATCTGGTTATAATAATAATAATAAAAAAAAAAAGAAATTCAGACTAAGAAATTTATTTTATTTTTTTCTTTTAGTAAGTCAGTTATCAATAATGTTCAGAATATTAACACTATGCCAAAAACATTTAAGTCTCTTAAGATTGATCTAAACTAGACATTTTTTGAAATATTCAGTAAATTAGTTTTGTTCTTAAATTCATTAAATTTGTAGATGTGGTATGTTTATTTAGATGTTATAAAACTGAATGATTTCCTTTATACTTTCTCTTACACTTATATACGGTAGAGAAAGTACTGTTTTTGGGTCTAATTCTCAAAATTGAGTTTTTGTTACATTTACACTTTTTGAGGTCCTCTGAATTCGTAGAACATGTTTTTAACTGTTGGTCTATGCGTGTGTCTGTGTGTCTGTTATCAACATCTCTTAAGAACCAATAACAGCTGGAAGTTAAAAAACTCGATATCCTAATTAGTGTATTGTATAGGAAAGCTACCCTAAATTTTTCGTTGAGATCAATCAAATAGTACGTGTATAGGGACACCCAAGAGAATTCAAATAAATTACTTCTATGGGCGAAATTGCAGGTAAGTAAGCAACTATAATAGGCTGCACTAAATCAAATCAAATGAATATATATATATATATATTATATGCGTAAAAACTTGTAAACTTGTAAACATGTTACATGTAGAATATTGTACGAAAATGCTTCGCCGTTCATTTACAGGGCTACACAAAAGAACTAGAATATAGTGAGACAATACTGAAAATTGGTCGAAGTGTATTTCAAGTTGGGCTGTGTGTTAGTGTATCGGATTATATATATGTGCACCATGGGGTGTGTACATAATTTTTAGAAGATATACAGGGTTACCAATAATTAAGCTAAAAATTTCGTTTTTATTGAATGTAATTAGTGGAAGTGCATTACTATACTATTTTACCATGTTCATGAAAACTGCTCAGGAACTGAAGTTATTCCTTATATATCCCCAGGTAAATAAAGTATTTTTTAAGCTAAATATTAATCGCTTGTTTTTTGTATGTTTACATGCTTTGAGGTTTGCTGAATACCGAAGTAAAGCTTTTAATGTTTGATCTTTGTCTCTGTCTCTTATCAGAATAACTTAAAAAAAAATATATATATATAATAATAATAATAATGATAATAATAATAATAATAATAATAATAATAATTTTAGGCAATTCAAATGTTGTATTTTGAAGATAATATAAGTTTGCTACTTGAAAATTTTGACCAAATTTGATAAGTTTCAAGGAATGATGCGGGTGAAAATCATCTGAATAATTTTAAATGGTCTTTTAAATTCAATAACAGATTTGAATTATGTATTAATGTAGGTTGTGTGTTGTGACTGTGTTGTATTCGAGAATAAAGCAAATTCTTGAAAAGAAAGCTTCATCATATATATATCTCACCGGGCTGCGGCCTGTTCTTGATTAGAGGTAAAGTTGAGGAAATGTTATCCTGATGGAAAGTCCTATTTTCTCCTAATTCAACTTTGTCCAACAGGAAGCAAATGATTATCAAATATATCTTGATAATTTTGAATCATCACCATGATGTCTTACAAAATATACTTCTTGGTTCATAGTTTGGAAGTAGTGCTAATGAGATATAAACCTGTCAAGACCGTATAAATTCTATTTTTCTAATTACTGTATGACTTTTCAGCCACATATAAAAATATAGCATATATTATTTTTACTCAATGTAATCCTGTAATCAACCTTTTTTATTTTGTGGTTCCAATAAATCGAGCCATCTTACGGTTTTCGATTAAGTTTATTGATTCTAAAACTTTGTTATATACTGTTATTTTCGAAATTTGTGCCCCAGGTATATTTTCAATTTAAGATATAGTGTAATCGACAGTTGGAGCCAATTTCCCTAAGAGTACGCATATCCTCTGTATATCCAGAAGTTTTTTTCTGGGATGTACTTGTATTCCCAGGATATATTGACGATGCCTTTGGAATGTACTTTTATTCTCAGGTTATCCTGAAGATGTCGTTAGGATGTAGTTTTATTCTCAGGATACCCTGAAAATGTCTCTAGTATGTGCTTTTATTTCCAGGATAGCCTGAAGATGTCTCTGTAATGTACTCTTATTCTCAGGATATCCAGAGGATGTCTTGGGAGTAATATGTGTTGACAGGGAATGTGCTATCTTGGCGACAAATCGGATATCACCCATGGTCTTTCCAAGACAAATTTATTATTATTATTATTATTATTATTATTATTATTATTATTAATTTACTCCACGAGTTGAAATTTAATTATTATTATTATTATTATTCTGATCTGTTTGATTCAGCTGCAATTTCAGAAATGGGCTCACATATGGCTCTCATATTCTGGATTTATTGAACTTCCTCATGTGAAAATTCTTCAACTTCCAGCTATTTATATTATTGAAAAAAAAAAAAAAAAAAAATCAGTGCTTCTTATAAACTTAGAATACATTTAGGGATGCAGAATATGTCAGAACGCCCGAACAAAGTTCGGGGGAAATTTCAGCTGCCTAGGGAAATTTTGAATATTTTCTTATAGGAAAATAAGGATATACGCCTAAATAACAATCTGCTAAAATAAATAAATAAATAAATAAGAATAAAAAATAAATAAAAAACTTTTTAATACTTAAAGTATAATGTAACACCTGTATCTTTATGTTATAGTGTATATATATCATCTTAAAAACACTTATTACGTAGAAGATATGACTTTGTGTAACAAAACAGATTATTACGATATAAAGGAAATTCAGAATATGTTTGGCGGAAATTTCAGAGGTGTAAACATTTTCTGCACCCCTGCGATTTGTTTATGCAACGGCTTAGGTTATCTTATATAATTTACATAACGACAATTTTATGCTGTAACTTTTGACGTAGCTATTTTTGTAACAATTCCTAAACTTCGTCGTTTGAGGGGGGGAAAATGTTAAATATCATTTTAAGATTCCTATTACAACACATGTAAAATACTGAAATAAAATAAAATGTAATTTAAAAATAATTGTTGTGCTTAAACTTTTGATATGCAGTATATGCCTATTGTTAAATAGATAAGGGTTTTTGGCTTCTCGACTTACGTGTTGTGTATTTACAAATGTATATTTGAGAGTTTCGCGGGACAAAAAACAGAAAGGGAGACTGAATAGGCTGCAGTATAAAACAGAAAAAATGTATTAAAAGGTTCTTCGAAATTAAAATATTGTTCTTTACGTCAAAGTGTAATAAAATATTTCAGCAGTTTGAAAATCAAAAAAGAAAATTTGCATTTGTTTTTTTAAATAACATATAAGCCGGATATTTCGATCCCGTTATACAAGAATAGCCGGATTTGGATAAAGTACTTTTAAACCAAACTGCTCAGTCTAAATGTAAACATTAATTTTAATAGCAGCTATAACGTAAAAAAAAAAAAAAAAGAAAAAAAAAAAAGGCTTAAGATTTTTTTTCTTTTTTTTTTTTTTACTCTTTCTTATAGCGGTGTTCCTTTCAGTATCCTGCTCATTAATTTAGGACAATAAACTACGATTCAAAATCTACGTAAATCACTGTTTCATGGCATCACATCCGGGCAAATTTTCTTGCTTCAAATATGTGAGTTCTTAGAGTTATATTCCAAAAATTTTATTCGTTTCTATTATTGTTTCATTAAGTCCAAGCTGTTTTTCCGTTTAGTATATTACGCAAGTAAAAGTTGTTTGACAGGAAACAGCGACTGATTTTCTGACGGATGTATTAAGAACAATGCAAAAAAATATGAAGGAGAAAAGTCTTAAGAGAGAGAGAGAAGAAAAAAATCACATTCTGACTATATGTAGAATTGCTGAGAAATTGGATGTTGTAAAATTATCTTTAGGATAGGTTTTTCTAGAGCAGGATTCACCACAACCGCAATGAAAATTAAGCTGTTCAAAAAGACCACGCTTCATCAGTGGTTGAAAGTTTTCGCTCTCAATCTGGTAGATGGGAGGCGCTGGGTTTGATTCCAGGTCGAGCTTGTCGAGCTATCTGTTTGCAGTTTTCCGTAGTTTTTTCCGAAAGTTGCGTGAGTACGGATTAGGACACCCCCTAGAAAAACTTCCATGGAGGGCATACCACACAGGTCTAGGTTTTAAGTGTGAACAATAGGCCTTAATCCCTTTACTAATACCATCAAAAAGTTTAGTGGTCCAAAAATATAAAAAAGTAGACAAACGTATACAAAGTGATATACTTTTTATACATATCTTTACCGCATATATCAATGCTTTTATGCGAAAATAGTACAAAAACTTTTAATTTTAGATAGTCTAAACACAAACTATCTATACATTCCTGATTTGTTAATATTAATTTCCGAATATGTAGAAAAGTTTAACTTTAGCAATTAATTTAAACTAATAAATAATGCAAAATAGATATTCATGCTTATTTTCTTCATCTGAGGAAAAGTTGTATTATTGTTTCGACTTGGAACAATATTTGTTATTTTTACAATTTATGGCGTTAGATAGACATTTAAAACCATGCAATGAAGTAAAAAAAAAAAAAAAAAAAAAAGAACGAAAAAAGAAAAGAAAAGGAAAGGAAAAAAAAAAAAAAAAAATCTGGTGTTGTGTTGACTTGACACTACTTTCTCTTATCCTGAAATTCAATACTATTAAGACTGAATGAAGATCAAGGGGTAAGATAATGAGTACTGTTATATAAACTATAAACTTACGTTAAAAACATTTCAAATTAAGCTTCGGAACAGCTTTATTTGACAAATAATTCTGTGTGATTGGATCCCGTTTGAATACTGTACTTACATTTAAGTAGAATTCAAAGCTATTATTAAATTTAAATGTTCATTGCAAATTATTAAGATAACTTTCACCCGCACCATTCCTTGAAACTTATCAAACTTGATCATGATTTAAGTAAAACTATAGTATAAAACATTGAAGATAGGAAAACCTTGAAATTGATTACTGATATTTGTTGATATTTATTAAATAAATAGATAACGAAAACTAAAGTTAGAAGCGTTATCGTGGTTAGCGTTAAATTAGATTCGTGGATTTCGAATTTCAAAACCTAAAAGAATATTTGTATGAACATTTTGTAAATATCAAAATACACACTACAATGTTGTAATAATATAAATAGAAATTAGAAAAAAAAAATCTGTTTATGTGTGTGATTTTGGCGATATTTTACCTCTAAAAAAATTTATTTAAAAAAAGAAAAAGATTTTGCGTATTTGTATTGAACACTTTATTTTCAGCCACTGCTGAGGCTAAAATTTAAATAATTTAATTAGGAATAAACAAAATCATTTTGTTAAATAATATAACGTTTTATAAGTCAATTTGTTGAATAATATAACGTTTTATATAATAAAGGAATGCCATAAAGCAGGACTTTTGTTCAATATTGTTCGAAACTATTGTTCAAAATAGGAAAATATACAGGCGAAAATGTGTTAATTTCGGCGCCGTTTCAAAAATTTTAAAGATAGCACACGGTCAGAGCTGATCAAGCCAAAAGTGAGCCCAGAGCCAGTTGCACGTTCGAGACCCCTGCCTATCATTTTCCCCATTTTTTAGTTCCCCATCATACTATAGGTATGGGGAACTTAGGTAATCGTGAAAAATTTCGACCTCGGGTTTTTGACTTTTTTATACGTTTTCAGGTGTGAGGAATCCGAAAATGACAAAATTTGTATGGTGTCTGTCTGTAGGGTGTCTGTTAGTGTGTCAGTGTGTCAGTCCGTTAGTGTGTTAGTCCGTTAGTTTGTTAGTCTGTTAACACGATATCTCACGAACAAATTATCGCAGAGAGGTCAGATCAGTTTTAAAATATTACTTTCAATACTGGCAAGAACCCTATTCATTTGAAACATTCGAATTAAAAAACTTCGTAAGTTATGAGAAATTTACGATTTTCTTAACATGGGAGAATAGGACAAAATTTCACTTAAACGGTCATTAAATGGAAAATTTTTACATTAAAAATGTCGGACCAGTTTTAAAATATCAGTTTTGATGCTGGAATGAACATCAGTAACTATAAATATGCTACTTTGAAAATTTCGCAAGTTATTGGAAATTTACGAATTTCTTAACATGGCAGTATAGGGCAAAATTTCACATAAACGTCAATATTTAGAGATATTTTCATCGTAAAGATGTCAGACTACTTTTGAAATATTATTTAGGACGCTGGTATGAATATTAATGACTAAGAATTTTCCAATATAAAAATTTCGTAAGTTATTGGAAATTTACGAATTTCTTAACATGGCAAAATAGAGCAAAATTTCACATAAACGTCAATCTTGAGGGATATTTTCACCGTAAAGACGTGAAGCCAATTTCGAAATATTATTTAGAATACTTGCATGAATATCATAGACTATGATTTTTCCAATTTAAAAGATTCGTAAGTTATTTGGAATTTATGATTTACTTAACATGTCAGAATAAGGCAAAATTGAGCATAAACTTCCATTTTGAGGATCATAAATACATTAGACAACTTCAAAATTACATTTATGATATTTGTTTGAACATGATTGAATAGAAATATTCTAATAGGAAAATTTCGTAAATTATTTGTAATTTACGATTTTATCAACATAGCGAAATTGTAAATTTTTCATATAAATATGAATTTTGAGGATTATTGCATTGGAAATAGTAGCATGAAACAAAACAACAGAATTGACCCTGATAAAATAAATTAATAGATTAGAATAAGATAAATATATCGAAGTGAACGGTGGATAGCCTATTAGGCGGGGATTTCATTCCGTCACTGTATCAAGCTTTAGTCAAATTCATTTCTTTTAACATGATTATAATATGTGTCGCACTAGAAATTTATGAGAACATAAATATGATGGGGAACTGAGCAGAGTCCACCTATGCCAACTAGTTTTTTTTTTTTTTTTACTACTTTTTGAAAAAGGCCTTAAATTTTCACACTATTTCATCTAAAAATGCATATTTTAATAAAATATTTCTTTTTAAAACATTTTTATTTTGCTCTCAGAAGGAAAATTCTCATTAAATGCTGTTTTCGGAAGCACTTTTGTGTATTTTTAATTATTATTATTTTTGTTTTTAACTGTAAACGAAATTTCAGGCTTTCAAGTCAAGGATCTCTGGACACGGTCCAGTCGATCCGTGCATTAATTAGGCCCTGCACACACTTATTGGGCCTAAACGATAAAGAGTGACCTGTTCATACTACGGCCCATGTTGGGAAATTAATTACAATTCTTTTTTTAAAAAAGAGCCTATATGAGTTACTTCCATTTTCTCTGTCATGACACCACAATGAGTTTTATAAGAATGATTTAATCACCAATAACGACATTGCATATAAATATATATTCATTGAAAAAGAATAACGATTTCACACATGAAAGTCAGTTCTCTTACAACTCCGCCCAGAAGTAGTTACACAATGCGGGCGTAACATGCTAGAGATGGGGGCTACACCCTTACATTTTTTCAAGAACCTAATAATGGAAAGAATTACTCAAAGAAAGCTCATAACTATTTTTAAGTTAATAATCTTAAATACTAGAAACTTAACAGTTACCAGTAAAAGACATTAGAACTTTTTAAGTTTCATATTTTTATTTTCTTCCTCTTTTTATTTTCCCCTGTATATAGAATGTTTAATTATTAAAATATGAAAATAAATAAATAAATTTATAAAGATACATAGGGAACGATTACCTATGTGTAAGTCGATCTGAGTTGACAGAAAATAAATTTTGCAAATGTATGAATAAGGGGAAAATTATCCATAAATATGTTTATCTGGCTTGTTAAAATCTAATGGAATTGATCAAAATTTTAATTAAATAATGCAATATCATTTTTTATTCGCAATATTAATATTAGCATTGTGGGATCTTAATGCCCATTTTTTTCTTTGAATTTCCCATACATGGTAGAGAAAATATTGTTTTGGAGTCAAATTTTCGATATTGAGTTTTTTTTTTTTTTTTTTTTTTTTTTTTACACATTTTGAGGTTTTGAATTCATTCAGAGTGACACACTAAAAGTAAAAAACTGTAATAATGTACGCAATAATAATAATAATAATAATAATAATAATAATAATAATAAAATTGAAAAGATCTTACTTGTAACCTTTTTATAACTAGAATTTTTTACTTTTTTCTATGACCTCAGTGCTTATAATTTCAAGATATTTTTAACGTACAACACGATGCTTTCGATCGTTGAAAACAAAAGCTACTCTGACACTTAAGAAAGAAAAAATGGGGTGGAATATTAAAATTAAAAAATGAACTCTTGATAAAGAAGCTGTGGAGAAAAAGAAGAAGAAATCCTAAAAAATTATATAAAGAATGGAGGAGAAATTTTTCAATTTTGTTTTAGTCTGTAATATATCTGATTATACAAATTTCCAGTTAAGTGATTCCTGAAATAAAATTTCACCAAACCCTTACTTCATAGTTTACAGAATACTTAATTATTATATATAAAAAGAAGTTTCGCGCAGAGTTGTTAAGATAAATTAACAGCGACGTTTTTTCAAAGTCACTTTATGCTTATGTAATTCTTACTAAGTTTTCCTCAGTAACTGAACACCTATCTGTTTCTCATCACAGAAACAGTGTCTAATTGATATCTTCAGTGACATCTCGTTAGCTTTGTTTTTAGAGACAAAAAATTCTTGTTTTGTACAGACATTAAAAAATAAAAAAAGAAAAAGAAAAAGCGATCTCAAAAAATTATTTATTTATTTATTCATTTTAAGAAGCCATTTAAAAACTGGATAAATTATTTAAAGAAACTTTACTAAAATGTCATAATTAAGAAAAATCTACACAACATTATTAAACCGTGCAAAGTAAATAATAAAAAAAAAGTATATAAAAATAAGTTTTTCCTTTCTTTCTTTGTGTACACTTCAAGTACACACACATATAATTGTTCAATTAATATGTAACTTGTTTATACACATAAAAACTTTATGAAACCCTTTTCGACTACACATGGCAGGAAAACAGGCGCAGAACTCATATCAGTATTCGTTTAAAATATTTCTCTACCTAAAAAATGGTTTAGTAAGAAGAAAACTGTGTTTCATTTATTGTGGTATGAAGTCCTCCATCCCTGGACTACATAATTAAGATTTAAGAAATAAATTTCGCTGACGTAATGTGATTATTAATGTTACTTTCAAAATTAAATTTCATACATTTAACTGTAAGCGGTAACAATTTAATATTGGCTGAAGACTAACATATTATAGCTCTAACGAATTGCATAACAACAACAATAACAGTAACAACAACGATAACGAGTACGTTGTGGCCACCACATGACTTTCTTCTATATTTTCCTATACAAATACAATCAGTAAAAATAATTTGTTAAGATTGTTATTCATTAAAATTGTCTTCGATGATGGATGCTGACGATTTCCATATTAGAGAAGTAATATAACATAACACTAAATATCCAAAGAAAGTCAATTTTATACTCTATATGACATCTTGAAAAAATGCGACTGTTTTCCCGTTTTTTTTTTTTTTGTTAAAAATGAAAAAAAAAAAAAAAAAAAAAAAAACGATAACTTAATTTTAAATTATCGCAGATCGATGGTTCAACCATTCGTTTTAAAAGTATTGACGGGCTCTTTTGAAAGATAACCATTATGGAAATTTGAACCCCTCTGTGGGAAAGGGGATTTCCTCCCCCCAGGAGGGGGGGGGGGGGTAGCGATGCTCTTACATATACAAAAATTTTTCCCCAATTGACTATAACTATTGTAAAAGATTCTTTTTAATTCATAATGATTAATAAAAAAAATAATTCTCTTTATGTACATTTATACGAAATTTTTATAAGACAATAGACATTAGACATTATCTAGAAATAGTCAAATTATTGTCAGACCATCTCAAATCGTGTAAATCCGTCGAAAACTGAAAGTCGAAAATTTTCAGAAATCCAATATATTGTTCTTATTTATACAGAAGAAATTTAAAATATCATCTACATGTAGGGCTATCGTAAAGTTTTAAAAATTATTTAAACTGACCGAGATACCCGGATAACATTTAAAGTCTGTACATTAATTCTTCTGTACACAAAGTTGTAAATGATAGCTATCAATGTTCATTTGTTTGGTTTCACGAAGCAGTAGATTGAAATAATCCACACCCGACCTATTCTACAATATCCGTTTTAAGGTCAATATACGCTGGTAGAAATAAGTCTGTTAAAGGGTGACTTCGTAGAAAAGTCTTAAAAAAAAACTGGCTTTAACTATTTTTCAATAATGATTAAGACTACAATGCTATAAATCTTCGAAATTTTTAAAAGTCTTAAGCAGTTTTATTATTTTATTAATTTAAATTGCTCTCTTGCATAGCATTCGATGAATTTGTACTTTAAAAATATCTGTTTTGCGTTATAAAATTCATATATTTTTTGTAAAATTAAATTTGACGGCAAATTATAATATAAAGCAAAGAATGTGATCTTATTCAGGTGGCAAACTATTGTAATTAGAGAAAAGAGTGTGGCTTACATTGCTTTCTATTAATGCCGATAGATGTCAGTAACATAAGTTGTGGTGCTTTTTAGAAGCGTTTAACGAACAAGACGAAAAAGACATAATTTTAGTAGCATAAAACTGCTTATTTAACCATTTGTTTCATTAGTACGTAGATGAGATTAAACATTCAAAATAAAATAATTTATGTTTAGACAAATAAGTATAAGGAGAATTTGAAAAAATAAATTCAATTACTCGTAAAATTTTATATTCAGTGTACACTTCTGCCGCTTTTTCTACAGTGAAGTAATTTAACACTTATTTCCAGATAATCTTTTACTTCTATTTTTTTCAAAAACATAAAATCTATCGAGTAAAATAACAATAATAAATTTCAGAAACCGGTTAACTTGGAACATTAAACGTGTCCTCCTCCCCCCCCCCTTCTTTCCCAAACTCCCATGTGGAATTTTTCCGTAACACGTAATATAAAAGAAATTTTTTTTAAGTCAATTCCTACTTACAAACACTATCGAAAAAGTTTTTTTTTTTAATAATTTTGAATTAGGAAATAAGAAGCGCGCGTGCAAAATCAAATAAAAATAATTATAAGTTAAAAAAAAAAAAAATTATAGACCATGTTTTAAATTTTCTGATGAATCATAGAGCTCTTATCAATGTGCATAAAATTTTTAAAGTGATAATGACGTCAATTTTTGTGAGATGCATAATTTAACTTTTTATAATTTTTTAATGTTCACGTTTAATTAAATGTATTTATTTTTATGTCGAAAGACATAATGAACTCGTAACTTTTTTTTTTTTTTTTTTGGCAACAATTAAATTATAGCTAATATTTTAATGGCTATTTTAACGCTATTAGGATGTTATTATTTTCACATTTGAATTAATTATAAGAAAAATAATAAAATGTTCGAAAATCGGACTTCGAAGTATTGTGTTGTCACCGTGTTCTGAGCAATACTGAAAGTTTCAAATTTCTAGCTACTCCGGAAGTTGTAGTTAAAAATCGATTGCAAGATATTTTTAAGGAGAGTGTGAACTAATAGTAGGAATTGAAAAAACGTATAAATTAAGCATTTAAAAAAAAAAAAAAAAAAAAAAAAATTCGTTTGCTGGTGTTTGCAGTTTAGCTTTCGTTGCACAATATTTTCTTATACTGATAAGATGTATTTTAAAATATTTCCCCTTTAAAATAATAATTATTGCTTTTAAATATTTTTGACCTGTTAATTAATCAATTAAATTTGTATTAATTAAATTTTTTTTATCCGCCTTAGAAAAGGGACAAAGTTATAGTAATATCGCTTCACTGTACGATATTAAAAACTAAAATAAAATATATTTCAGATCAAGACAAAATAATAATAATGATATTAATATTAATAATAATAATTATGCTTTCGTAGATTAAACCTTAATGCCTTATGTGTGATTCACACATAAGAAAAAATGTAATTTTAAAAATTATGGACTTTAAAAATTGGTATTTAGATAAAACGATTTTGTGAAGTTTTCTGTGCTGCGTGGAGTAGAATACAAATTCCTATTTTGGAAGATTTTATTATTTAAATATTCATTATAGGTATGTATCACGGGTATGTATGTAGATTTCTAGGTGTGAGTTTAGATGTATGTAGACTAGCATTTAATATTTTGTAGTTGTCTGCACTTTAGAAGAAACGTCTCATTATTTATTTTGTAACACCAATTTACATATTAAAGAATTTGAATACTAATCTTGAAAATAAATTTAGAAATTATAAATTCGCGTGATAATTGAAAACGCAGTTATAAAAATAAAACTATTTTATTGATTTTTAAGTTTGTGAAATATTTGAGAAAAATTTCGAAACTTTTTCCTAAAATCAGAAGAAAATTAATAAAACATTTACCACTATAAATAAAATAAAATATTTTTTCAAAACGTTATTTACCGGATATTTTACTTGTAATAGCACAAGATAGTAATAAAAAATTTCATAATTTTATTCAATATTCATTTGAGTTTATTTAATTATTATATTGTTATTGCTTTTACTTGATATCTATCCCTTGAAATATTGAAATAATATTAATTATCATTTTATAATTATTGTATTATATGTTTGTTTTAATATTAAATATTAGTGAATTGCTTGAGTATTTTCCTTGTGAAACTAAATGTGTTGTAATTTAAAATACCAAAATATTTTATAACACACAAAGTAAAAAAAGAAAACTATTTTAAAAACCAACAAAATCAGACAATCCTTAAAAACCTACAACATTTAAAAAGTGACGGACGATTCGGGCTCTGAACAAAACCCTTATTAATACATACAATGGCAAAAATAAGCTGTAAGTTTTACCTGGGAAATCACACACACACATATATATGTCATAATACGGCCACATATTCAGTATATTCAATTCGAAAATAGTCTTATTGAGACGCGTATATATATTTTTGCACATATAACTTACCGCATATTATCAGGCCCTGATTACCCAATAGGCACGAGAAGCATGTGCTTACCCTGGAAAATTTTGAAAAGGCCCCAAATTAAGCAAAAAAATTGGCCCCTAATTGTAAGCTTGTGGTCTAAAAGCATTGTCTGATTATAAAACGTCACAGTCCTACCTGACTGCACAACTACCACGTCTATATTATATAGGATATATGCTAATAAAGCTTTTACACATTCATTTATAATGAAATAATTTCATACATTGTGGTGAATACAGGCTTTCACCAGTTTATATCTTGGTACATAAATCAAGTGAATTTGCTTGTCTATGTTTTAAGCGAATTTACTTGTCCTCAATTCCAGGTAACTACAAAATTTAATGAAAAAATTATAAATTTTTCAAGGTGTTTGTATGAGTCTTTAGACCAAGAAGTCAGTGGGGGCCCCCAAATGGATTTGTGCTTCCCCTCAGTTGTAGGGTTAATCGGGCCCTGCATATTATTATCGTTGTATATATTGGTGAGGATTTTGTCCAGAGCCCGAATCGTCTATCACTTTTTAAATGTTTTAGATGATTTTAAGAATTGTCTGTATTTTAACTTCTTTGCTTTTAAAATGTGTTGTTATTTACCATCGCTTACTCTGTGCAGATTACTATCAATAATTTGTTTTTCAACTATTCATTAATTCAGTAATATTAAGTTACTGCCTGCCACTGAACTAAAAAAAAAAAAGATCAAAGAATCTTCTGAATTATAAACAATATTTAATTAAGTCTGATAATTCAGGAAAACGTCCTTGAATAATAAAATTTATAGCACTTTAGCTGATTCTTATCCGAGTAGTTAAAGAATGCTTTTTCTTAACATATTTGAACTACGGCTTCGGTGTTTGTTCATGATTTAAAAATTGAACATTAGATTAGGCAAAACTGATTTTGAGGAACGATAGGTTTACATTTATGGTTGAATAAAGATAAAATGAGAAAAGGAAAACCTTTTAAAACTGCATACAGTTAACGTATTGCATCACAACCGTGAGATCACCTGATGATAATGTTAATCGGAGTGATTTATTTACCAGATGATTTCGCAAAAGTAGCAACCCAATTCTTAATCCTGTTTCTTAAGATAATCTTACATCATAGCACCCTTGACGTCAAAAAAAAAAAAAAAAAAAAAAAAAAAAAAATCTTTAAAAAATGAAACGGAAGGTGTGTTGACAACACACCTTCTTGGGGGAAATGTACCATTGGGCGAAACCTAAAAACTTTCAA